>BTPG01000005.1:155825849-156095849 GCA_036245525.1 Semisulcospira habei
GGAGGAGGGTGCCGCACGTCTAGAGTGTTTTCTAGGATCATGACCCCCTCCTCTCCTCGGACACTCTATAGTCCCCAAAAGGTGCATACCTACGGCGCCTGCGGCGCCGGGAGGGAGTGTTGTGCCGCCGTGATTCCTCCCAAGAGGGCGAGGTTGTCTCGCTGCCCGGCCAGATCCCGTAGGTAGAAGCGGGCGAAAGTGGATTCCGACCGCCAGCCCACTGCAGCCACGATGTCCTTGACAGCGCAGTTCCTGTCAAAGGCGACGCTTGTGGCCATAGCTCGTACTTCGTGCGCCCGAATTCGTAACCTCTTCGCTCCCTGTGGGGAGAGCTCGGCGTAGGCTGAGCGGATGACCCAGCGTAGCCATGAAGAGATTGTCTGGGCAGTAATGTCATTTCTGCCAGGTCGTAAGGGTAGGAAGAGGCGTGAGCGTCCTCTCCTGACTGCTTTGGTGCGGCGCAAGTACACTCTCAGGGCTCGTACGGGATCTTGCTGCCTGGTCTCCTTGGGGAAGTGGATGTTCCGCAACGGTCTTAAGGTGATAACCTGTGGTGCCGTCAGCGGAAACCTTGTCTTGGCAATAAATGCAGGGTCCGTCACCAGCTGGACGGAACCATCCGCTCGAAACTGTAGGCAGGACGGGCGGGCTGACAGGGCGTGGAGCTCGCTGACTCGAGCCGCGGTGGCGAGCGCTAGCAGGAAGCATGTCTTCCGTGTCAGGTCTGCGAGGTTGGCTAGTGGTAGGGGTTCGAAGCGTGGCGAGTTAAGCCAGGTAAGCACCCAAGGCAAATCCCAGCGGGGCAGTAGCGAACGCGAGGCAGGTCGTTGTAGGCCAAGGTGCGACATAAGGTCCGCTAGGTCCTTGCAAGCGCCGGGATCCGCGCGGCCGAGATGCCGGTAGGTATCGGCGATCATCGAGAGGTATCCCCTGATGGTAATAGGGGCCAGTCCTTGGTCTCCGAAGAGCCAGAGGAAGAAGTCCGCAAGCTGGGGAATTGTCAAATAGGTGGGGGAGAGACCACGTCCACTGCACCAGGCACAGAGAACCCTCCACTTTCCCTCGTATACATGCCTAGTCGAGGGTTTGCGGGCTGTAGCGATCGCTTCCACTGCAGCACCCGAGAAGCCTCGAGCGGAGAGGGCTTGCCGCACAATCTCCAGGCGTGTAGCAGCAGGCGTTCCGGGCAAGGGTGGAACAGCGCCTGACGCGGCTCCTTGAGCATGGTGCGGGGGGTGGGGAGCAGTAGAGGAGGGTGCGTGGCGAGGCTGATCAGGTCGGTGGACCAGGAGCGGGTCCAAGCGAACGGGGCGACCAGGAGTAAGATCGCATTCGTCCCTCGAAGCTTCTGGAGGACTTTGGGGACAAGTACCGTCGGGGGGAATGCGTAGGCGATGAGCCCCTCCCAAGTGATGGACAAGGCGTCGACAGCCCAGGCCAGGGGATCCGGGACTGGAGACACGAAGATGGGAAGTTGGTGATTCCACCTCGTGGCGAAAAGGTCCACCACGGGGGTCTCCCAGTGCGAGCAAATCAAACGGAAAATGTCCTGGCGAAGGGTCCATTCCGTGTGAATCATCTGTCCCCGCCGGGACAACGAGTCCGCCAACACATTCAGGCGTCCGGGAATGTGGCGTGCGCCGAGTGTAAGGTCGTGGTCCTCGCACCAGCGCATCAAGCGATAAAGAAGCATGCACAGCTCGGGTGAGTGGGTTCCTCCCTGTTTCTGTATGTACGCCACCACCGTCGAGTTGTCGGAAAGGACGAGGAGATGCTGGTGCCGCAGTTGGTCCTTCCAAACGATGATGGCCTGCCACACTGCTTGTAACTCCAGCCAGTTGCTGTGCTTGTCCGCAAACTCCGGGGGCCAGAGGCCGGACGTTGTGGAGAACTGTGGGAGCAGGTGGGCGCCCCAACCAGCCCGACTCGCGTCGACACAGAGGGAGAGGGTCGGGGGAGGGGAAGAGAGGGGAACTCCCTGGGCCAACCACGTCCTGTCGGACCATCGTAAGAGATGGGGGAGGACCAGCGGTGAGACGGGGACCAAGGTGGTCAGGTCGCCCGAGGAGGGACGCCAGAGGAGTAGGAGATGGAGCTGCAGCGGCCGGGAGTACAGGCGACCGAGGGGGATAAGGTCCGCCGCTGCGTTGATCAGGCCAAGGAGCTGTAGCCAGACCCTGGCGGGTGCTGTCGTCTGCTGCCCGACCCACGCGGCGAGGGAGGATAACTTGACAATCCGCGCTTCTGGTAAGAGCACCCTGTTGCTGTCCGTGACAAATTCCATGCCGAGATGGATGAAGTGGCGCGTTGGGGAGAGGTCGGACTTCCCCATGTTGACCAGGAACCCCAACTGGTGCAGTAACCTCATCAGGGCGTCTCTGTCCGCGGCCAGGGCGGCTTCCACTTGATTCCTCAAGAGCAGGTCGTCGAGGTAATTCGACGTCGGGCTGGAAGACGACTGCCTTGCCTTGGCGACTACTGCGTCCATGATGCGGGTGAAAACCCAGGGGCTGAGGTTGAGGCCAAACGGCAGGGCGCAGAACTGGTACAACCACTCCCTCGAACGCGAAGCGCAGGTACTTCCTGGCGGTCGTGTGCATGGGAACATGCAGGTAGGCGTCGGCCAGGTCTAGACTGACCGCAAAGTCCATGGGTTGGACCGCCGCGCGGAGAGCTCTGGTCGTCTCCATCCGAAAGGAGGGGGCTGCGATGAAGGCGTTCAGCGCCAACAGGTCTATGACAGGGCGCCACCTGCCGCCGGGTTTGGGGACCACAAACAGTCGGCTGTAAAAGGCGGGCGAGTCCGGGCGCTGCACCACCTCCGTGGCTTGTTTCTCCAGGAGAGCCGCAACTTCTCCGCGTAGGGCGGCGGCCTTGAGGTCGTCGTATGGTACCTCCGTCCACAGCGGGGCGGAGCGCAAGGGCGGGGGAGATCGGAAAGAGATCCGCAAACCTCTGGTGACGACGTCCAAAACCCAGGGCTCTTCTCGAAACAGCAAGTGCCACTGCTTGCTGAATCTCGCTAGCCTCCCGCCGACCGGAGCCCCGAAGACAGTCGGCGGAGGCGGCACCGGGGATCTGTCAGGCGGCCCTCCCGCGCCCAGGGCGGCGGGAGGGCCGGGGCCAGGAGGGGGTAGGGGCGCTAGACGGACCAGGGCGGCCGAAAAGAGGGCGTCGGCGTCGTGCAGCTCGTGGAGGGGCAGCCGGTTCCGAGGGGACAGGTCTACGGGAGCGTAAGGAGCGGCCCAGGGCCGCACGAGCGGTGGGGAGACGAAGCTTGACGGACTTGCGAGGCCAACGGTCGGGGTTGGAGTCCTTCACCGCCTGCCATGTCTCACCAAACAGCAGCGATCCTCCCAGGGGGGCCCGACGAAGCTGCGTACACAGGTCGGACGGCATACCAGTGCAGGACTGTAAGACAGCGTCTCGTCGCAAAAGGTCGCAGTTGGACGCGGCGGCCATCGCGTTAACCGACGAGTGGTAAGCTGCTCGATTCCCAGCCTCAGCCATGACCAGTAGGTCTCCCAGGAGGGGAGAAAGGTCAGGCTGCCAAGCTTCCTCTAGACGCCGGATGAATGCCTGGGTCAGCAAATCCAGGAACCCCGAGCAGGCGAGCGTGTTCCGCACCAGGGTCGCCGTCCTATCCAAACCACGCGGGAAGGACCGCTTGAGTAGGGAACCACCTCCAGCTTGGAGCAGAGCGGCAGGGTCCACGGGGGGAAGCGGGCAGAGGAACGACTGTGAATGACCGGCGTACCAACTCTGCTGAAAGGCAATGTCGAGAGCGGGGGGCCATCTCCCTTCCGTGAAGAAGTCCGAGTTCCGCGTCTCTGACAGGAGGTGAGACGAGAAGGCGTCCCGCAGGTCCAAAAAACTAGGAGGCTGGGGAAGGGACTTGAATCTCTTGACGGTCCGATCCGCATCCACAAAGGCGGAGATCCTCCTCTTCACCGGAGGCGAAGCTGGGCAGACCTCAACCGGCAGGGCGGCGGCGATGAGTCTGGAAGCCTCGTCCAGTGCCAGCCGGGTGTCCATCCGGGCCGAAGCAGGTCCGGGAGCAGCGGAGACATAGGAAGCCGCGGATGAGGAGGCCGGCGAGTGGCTGCGACGTCCCAGCAGCCAGTCCGTGGGATCATCTGCCACCAAACTCAGCGTATCACCGTCCGCTTGTCTGGCCACCGGTGACCGAGGCGGGTGACGAGGGCTCCTAGAGCGGGAAACCGGTTGACGGCGAACGGAAGAGGACGACGACCCCCTCCGCAGGGGGGAGCGGAGCGAGGAAGGCCGTGGCGAAGGTCTCCTGCGCGACGAAGGAGGGCTCCGGCGAGGTGAACGGCTGCGACGAGACGGAGCGGGACGGCGAGGCAGAGGCCAGGGGGAAGGGGGCGGCCGGCGGGAAGAGGAACGGGACGAGCGGGAATCGGCACGGGAACGGGAACGACGAGAGTGAGAACCGCGTCCACCACGCGGGGAATCCTGACCTGTCGAACGGTGAGAGTCGGAGGTCCTCCTACGAACCCGAGAAGGCGAACGACCGCGGCGAGTAGAGTCCCGGTGCGTGTGTACTTCTGTAGCATGGGGCTCCGGACGAGCGCGCGCGGGTCTCTGTGAAGGCGAACGAAAACGGCGAGCAGGGTCCCGGTGCGTGCGAAGTTCGTCCGCCGGAGGCTCCGGACGACAGTGCGTAGGTCTCTGTGAACCAGGCTCTAAGGAGAGGCGGGTTTCTAGCCGGCAGGGGGACCCCTGCGGCTTCCTCAGAGACACATGGGGAACGAAGGTAGACGAAGGGCGCCAAGGGCGCTTCTGTAAACCAGGCTCTAGGGAGAGGCGGGTTCTTTGCTTCGTCAACGTATGCGTCCTGACGTGCTTACTCGCTGTGGCGGACCTGCCGGACGAGTTCCCACCTTGAGCAGGCGTCCGTTGCCAAGTCAGTGGCGTCAGTCGCGTCGGATCGAGAAGGGCTTGTTCGTCCGGTGCCGGTGGCACGTCGGAGGGCGTCTCCGGGATCTTCACCGCACCCGACAGCTTAGGGGGCTCTCTAGTATAGAAGCTCCAGAGATCGGACCAGCGCTGCTCCGGCCAGGTAGCACAGACGTCACATGCGTGGTCAGAAGCACACCCAGCGCAGAGGAGGCAGACTGCATGGGTATCCGACGGCCACTGAAATCCTCCGCATTGTGTGCAGGTCCCCAGCAGGCCACTGCAACACACAAACACAAAGGCACTCGGCGGGTGTCTTCAAGGGCCCACCCTAAGGATGGAGAGGGCCCGCCTGACCCACAAAACATACAGAACGTTGTATCGGGGCCGACCGTAGCGGGAGCGTAGTACCAGCCTGGTAACCGCTCCGCTTAGGCCACCCTGGCGAAAGCACACAATCAACAAAGCATGTAACGATTGCCCAAGTACAACCGGCATGGCCCCGCGACTCACTCACCGCCACTGGTCATGGCGCGACATCCCGCTCAAACCAGGGCGGTAAAATTCTTCAGCCAACCAGGCGAAGCGAAGCAGAGGGCCCACCGCTAGGACGACCCAACCGCCAGCGACGCGGAAGCAAGAAAGGTACGCTCAAGCCTGTGCCCCGCCCGGGCAACGGGCCGAAGCCCTCTAACTACCTTACCTCTCTGGCGGCGCGGAACGAGTTGGAGAAGGTTCCATGGCAAGCACTGCACGAGCGGCGCCGTCAGGAAGCGAAGCCTTCACCAAAAGCGTAGTACCACCGAAGGGTAGAAGAACCAAGGGCCAGAGGCCAGTGAACAACGAAGCACGGTAGAGTAGGACCGGTCGAAAAACTCCAAGTGTAGAGGCTAGAGAAAAACACGTCTGAGCGCGTGAGCCTAAGAAGCGTGACTGGAGTTCACACGTGAACAGGCCTGATGGGTAGGAGCGGGAGACAACTCTCGGTCCCTCTACGGGATCCCCGAGTGCTTCCCGGGTTGTGTGGCACAACCGGTTCTTAGGCTAGAATTGAGCAAGGAGTAGACACTCCTTATAGTCATGTCATCGGTAATGTTTTTGAAGAAACAAATGTGTATTTTAAAACGCCAAGTGTATGGTAAACAGGTCTGCGCTAGGCGAAGGAGAGCGAAAGCGTCCTCCCCGAGGATCCACCGGAGAGGGTCGGGCATCCAGTTCGTGGAGCGACTGCTAGGCGACCGGGGCTGGAGCACCAAGAAGGGGAAAACGGGCTGAGTGAGGGGAAGAGGGAAGGGACAAACGGCAGCCGGACGCGAAAGGGGACGAGCTGAGCGGGAAGGCTCCGACGAGCGAGGCAGGACAGGATCCCTGGAGCGACGTGAAGAAAGGCAACTCCTAAGCACGCCAGCAGTGGAGAGAGAGCGGCGTGTAGACAGAGTGGCGGAAGGGTCACTCCCACGCTGGCGATCCGTAGAGGAAGAGCACGTGACGGCAGAGCGAACGCGGAGCAAGACGTCGAGGCGAGGACCTGCTGTCGAGGGAAGAGCGTCCAATGGTGCAGAGAGTGGTCCCTACTCTGGTCTCGTGCAGTGGAGCGAGAGTGACGAGTAAATCTCTAGTGGTGGCCTGGTTCTGTGCTGGTAGGAGTCTCCGGACGCGCGTGTGAATGTCTCTCCGAGCCGGGCTCTGTAAGGCGGGGTCTCTGCCGGCAAGGGGACCCCCAGCGTGACTGGGAGCCCCGCGGGCTTCCTTGGAGATGAGTGGGGACCGAAGGTGGACATGGGACGTCGCAAGGCGCGTCTCTCCGAACTGGGCTCTGTGAGGCGAGTTCTCTGCTTCTAAGAAGGCTTAGTCCGGGCGCGCTCCCTCCTGGAAGCGGCCTCAACGATCAATACCCACTCCGCGCACTAGTCCGCTAAATCCGGCGTGGCGTCTTCTCCACAGGGACGTCCTGGTCTCGAGCGTTCGGTGCCAAGGGCACGTTGGATGGCGTATTGACTGGTATCGAAGCACAAGCTGGTGTCAGTCACTCGCGTCTGTAAGGCCCCAAAAAGCTGCGACCAGCGCAGCTCCGGCCAGGTGGCACAGACGTCACAAGCGTGGCCGGAGGCACATCCGGCGCATAAGAGACCAGACCTAGTGGTTGTCCGACGGCCACTAGAACATCCGCCCTGCGTGCAGGACACCAGCAGGACCCTCTCTATCGGGGTGGCACGGGGTCCTCTCCTTCGAAGCACAACCAGGCGTCGAGCGCTCCCGTCTGTAGAAGCTCCAACGCTGCTACCAGTGTCTCCCTTCTGGGCCCGTGCGCACAGCGGTCCCGTAGCTTTCTTATACTTTTGGCTCTGGGCAGCATTCCTGCCGCTAGAGTTAGTGGCCTTAGAAGGCTGAGCAGAGCCAGAAGCTTTTGTAGTAAGATTGACAGGCTTGGGTGGGGGCTGAGGCTTGGGGGCAGCAGAAGGCGTTGCTACCGGACCGGTAGTGTCCGCCTGCTGCGTTCCCTGGCTCCTCATCACCACTGGAGGAGGGTTACTCTCCAGGGGCGAGACGAGCCGAGGCTCCGCTCCCAACCAAGAGGTTGGGTTTTGACAAGAGAAGTCTTTGGTGGGGCGCTTGCCTGCCACTGCAACGCTGAATGTATACACAGAAGTGTTACCCGAGTGTGTGGCAGCCTCAGCTGCAGCAGGGCCATCAACCATTTTTTTGGCATCCGCAAAGGAAAGCCCCTGCTCCACACGCACCTGCTGAATCCTGCACTCGGATATCCAATGAGGGCACTTCTTGTCCGAAGCCATATGCGCCCCCTGGCAATTCACACACAGGGGGGTGGCTGTGCAGGACTGAGCAGTGTCCGGGCTTAGTGCAACGGGCGCATGAAGACTCTGCCTGGCGGCATGTCTTCCGCCCATGGCCATAGTTTTGGCACTTAAAGCACCGGAGGGGGAGAGGGACATACTTCTTCACTTTGAGAAAGTAGTAACCTCCCCAGATGGTAGTAGGAGGGGTGGGGGTGCCAAACGTCAGGATGATGGAAGGGAGATGGATCTCCCTACCACCTCGTTGGAAACGAAGTGCCCAACGTAGGTCACCTCTTGCGACTTAAGGTTCCGTACAAGTTCATCTTCCGACAGTTCTGCCAATGCTTGATCTTAAATCACTCCTCTAGAAGAATTCATCCTTTTGTGGGCCTCCACTGGAGTGTCTCCGATAGAGGAGAGCCTCAGTAGCCTGTTGGGAGTGGGCCCGGGTACGGCACTCTACCAGCAAGTCACCAGACCTGAGGCGCTGGGCCTCAGGCCTGCCAACACGGCTCCAGAGGGTCTCCCCTACCAGGAAAGGGTGCAGCTTGGAAACAGGCTTCTCTTTAACTTTGCTGTGGATAATGAGAAAGCGAGGCCAGACGGCCGACGCCTGAGGCGTCGCTTCCTCAGTCTGAGTCACTATCATTCTCAAGGTCAATGTCAGCGGCTATGTGCTGCTTTGGTGCCAGTTTCGTTTTTTTTTTTAATTTTCCATATTATAGTATAATAGATATTCATCCCCTGGGGGTCCCCGCCTGCCACCGAGCCCAACAAGGGAAAGTGCATTTGTCGGCGGGTTTCCAGCCGACGCATGATGGAGACCGCCCTAAAGATATACTCAGGGGGTTAAGCCCGATTGAACCATCTGAGCCACCGCCTTCTATCACACGGCCGAATGCAGGGGAATACTGGCATAGAGCACCTAATCAGCAGCAGAGGTTATAGCATGGTGCTCCGTATATCAGCCTGCATGTCAACAATGGGACAGGGCTCAACGTGACAAGAGCCGATTGACTAGGCCGGTACGACTAGCCTCCCGTTTAGGCAGAAGTCAAGGCCAAAGTGAGTGTTTCAGCCACCAGGATCCTCTTCTCCCCTGACACGGGTCTCCAAGCACGGCAAACACTCAGGATCCAAAGGACCAGAAAGTAATGAGTATTTTTAAGGACCAATCCAACATGGTAAGACCTGGGTTAGCACAGCTCCTTAAAAACCGAACCAGTGAAAAAGACTGAACATATCTGTTGACGTCAAGTCCTATCCTGGACAATGATGGCACCCCTCTGCTAGCCCATTCAGTCAGTGACTGAGGAGACTACCCACCCACGCCACGTGGAGGACGGTGCTGAGTGGGCTTCAGAACGTAGCCGAGCATGAGGCAGATGCGGCAGAGCTCGAGAGAAGGCTCCCCTGCCTCGGCATACAGACTAGGAACTGGAGACGTCCTGAAGGCCCCCAGACATATCCGCAGACCTTGATGGTGAATTGTGTTCAGACGCTGTAGCACAGACTTGGAAGCCGAGCCATACACCATAGAGCTGTAATCCAGTTTGGACCGAACAAGGGCCCGGTACAGTCGAAGTAAGACAGTAAGTTCCGCACCCCAGTCAGTACGACCAATGACACGAAGAACGTCGAGAGTCTTCTGACAAAGAGGTTCTGAGGTAATTAATATGGTTGCAGAAGCTAAGTCTTTTATCAAAGATGACCCCCAGAAACTTTGCCTCCTCGGCCACCTTAATTGGCACTCCGCTCAGGCTAGGTTCTGGAAAAAAATTCGTCTGGTTAGTAAAATGCACACAGACTGTCTTGGAGGGTGAGAACTTGAATCCGTTGAGACACCCACCCCTGGATGCGATCAACGCACAGCTGCAAGCGCCTCTCAAGGGACGCAAGTCCTCGATCACGTGCGCACAAAGCAAAGTCGTCAACAAACAAAGAGCATTCAGAACCATACTTGACGGCCTTTACAATGTTATTAATTTTAATACTAAATAAAACAGGAGATAGAATGCTGCCCTGTGGGACACCCATCTCCTGTTCAAAGGAGTCGGAGAGGGTGGAGCCCACACGGACATGGAATGACCAGTTAGTCAAACAATTGTAAATAAAAACGGGCAGGTGCCCTTTAAAACCCATGTCCAACAAGTCAGACATTATTCCATACTTCCAGGTAGTGTCATATGCCTTCTCAAGATCAAAGAAAATTGCATAGACATGCTGCTTGTTGACAAAAGCATCTTGAATAAATGACTCAAGCGGACTAAATGGTCAGTTGTACTATGGAAGCGCCGGAAACCGCACTGGAAGTCTGTGAGGAGACCCTGTGACTCAATATGCCACACCAGGCGGGCGTTGACCAGGCGCTACATAGTTTTACATAAACATGATGTCAAAGTGATAGGCCGGTAGTTGCCCGGGTCGAAAGGATCCCTACCCAGCTTGGGGATCCGTACAGATCCAAGACAGCGGAAAATGGCCAGTTAACCAGATATGGTTAAAGGCCTTGAAAAGTACAAGGAGTGACCTCTCAAGCAGATGCGTTAGGAATTGATAGTGGATGGTATCTAGGCCCGCACCAGTCATTACATTTCTGCAAGGCTTGCTGCAATTCTGATAATGTAAAAGGGGCATTATAGTCTTCTGAGTTATCGGACTTAAAATCACAAATATGAGACTCTCGCTTCTCCTTCTCTCTGGAAGAAGGGTGAATAATGCTCTGTGGAAGAATTATGGGCAATGGTGGAGGCAAGCAAATTGGCCACAGCTGTTTCATCTGTGACCAAGCTGGCACCATCTCTAAGATGGCCGACAGAAGCCGAGCCACCCCTGCCCCTAATTCTTCGAACAGCCCTCCAGACTTTCTGGGACGGAGTCCGAGAAGTTAAAGATGAGATGAAGCGTCTCCAGGAAGCACGGCGTTCACGTTTAAAAATGTAAGTGCATCATGATTTAACTTTGTTGAATTTCTTTTGCATTTGAAATTCACTGTGCATGCCACGATATGCTTTTAATTTGGCGAGGTTTTGTTGAGTTTGTGCAACTTTATTCAAATGTGGACTAATGTGACAGTCACATTAGGTCTTAAGGAGGGGGGAGTGCAGTGTTTCGGTACAGTGGCACATATTTTCCCCCAGCATGCCCACAGACTCAGAAGCTGGCGACACAGCTATATGTCAAGAGCGAGTATGTCGGCCAATCAGCGCGAGACACGCCGAACACACTCTTAAGAGAGTATAAATAGTGGGTGCCTAGCAAAGTCAGGCAGGTCTCCCTGCATGCGAAGCCTCCGTCCTACACAGGACGTATAGTTAAGTTTTCTCTCGTCTTCCTTTTAGTTTATAATGTCCACTGCGATGGTATATTAAGGCGCACTTAGTTAGAATCCTTGTAAAGGACTCGCACTTGGTTAATTAGAATTTATATTGTCCGCCGAGACGGTGTATTAAGGCATGCTTAATTAGAATTTATACTGTCCACTGTGATGGTATATTTAAGGCGCACTTAGAATCCTTGTAAAGGACTCACACTTAGTTAATTGGAATTTATATACTGTCCACTGCGACGGTATATTAAGGCATGCTCAGTTAATTGAATTTATACTGTCCACTACGAGGGTATATTAAGGTGCACTTAGTTAGAATCCTTGTAAAGGACTCACACTTAATTAGAATTTATACTGTCCACTGCGATGGTATATTAAGGCGCACTTAGTTAGAATCCTTGCAAAGGACTCGCACCTAGTTATTTAGAATTCCTGGAATACTTAGTTAATTAAGAGTTCCTCAGTATAGAGAGGCACCGGACTGCGTGGGCAGCTATGGTAGATTAAGGCATGTTTAGTTAATTAGAACTCCTGTAGTTATTAGAATCTGGTTTTTATTTGTGTTGGTTGTTATGTCTAGTGTGCAGGCTAGCATAGTTTTTGTTCACAGGATCGTATTCAATTTTGTAGGTGTCAGGCTTAGGAGCTAGGTGTCGTGTTCGAAGGTATAGGTGTTAGGCCTAAGGTGTTTAAGATTATTAGGACTTGTATTGGTCCGACTAACTTTGATCATGGTGTTTGTTTCATCATGAATGCTTTTCCTGGTATAAATAAATCTTGGAACCTTATTTCCATCTTATGATGCTCAGCTAGAGTAAGAGCAAGACTGAGACTGCGTGTTTACGTGCGAGAAGTTTGTTTGTGTGTACGTCCGTGCACGTCTGATGGTGCGACTGATCGTGCGAGCGGCAACTCAGTAGAAACACTAACAGCAACAAACACCAAGTCCAATCAAAATAGTTTTTTTTCTGGATACTGTGGTCAGTCCATTGCGCAGGTAATTTGACTTTTGAACACAACGCGAGGCAAATAAACACAGATTTTGTGTGCATGCAAGACTAGGGTAGACTTATAGTTTGCTCTATGCTGTGGCAATACAACCAACGTCCTTTCCTCCCCTTTCATCATCTCAGGAGTGGGTCTTTCGGCACGCCACGCTCAACATCACTGCCTGCGCTAGTGCACTCAACGAAGCAAGTACCAGCAAGCTTCAGGCCCCACATTCCAGCCGAATGATGTAATGACAGACACCTCCCAGACGCAGTGACTGTTGTTTCTTACTGAACAGCCGCATGTGTACTCTTTAGAAACCATTTTGGACTGCTTTCACGTTAATGGTGTAGTTAGAGAATGAGAATATGAGATTTGAAAAGCAATCAAATCGATAAATGCCGCATCGATCGATAAATCACGCCATTTTAAATAATAAACCCACTGACCCCCCATCACCTCCCCACCATTACCAAATTTTTTTTTTAAATGGTGACCATGATCATTCATTCATTCATTCAGTCCTCTCTGCGCCGTCTGGTGCTTGAGGCGACGGCAAGGGAGCGCCACTTTTGTCTGTCAGCTGCTATTTTGGGTGCTGTTTGCAGAGTAAGGCCTCTGTTCTTGAGCTCTCGCTCCACGGTTCGGCGCCACGTCTCCTTTGGTCGCCCACGGTTTCTCTTCCCCTGTGGTGTCCATCTCAGTGCCACCCTTGGTAATGAGTCAGGTGACATTCTGCAAACGTGGCCTAGCCATCTCCATCTCCGTGTGGCGATGGTTTCAGCGATGCTGTCTGCGCCTGCTCTCTTCCGTAGTTCCTCGTTTGTAATCATGTTTGGCCAGAAGACCTTCATGATCCGTCGCAGGCACTTGTTCTGGAAGACATCCAGCTTGCGTTCCGTAGCGGTAGTGGATTTCCAGCATTCTGACCCATATAGAAGGACACTCAGCACGTTGCTCTTAAAAATACGGAGCTTGGTGTGGATGCTCAGGCTTGTGGTCCTCCAGATGGGTTTCAGCATTGCGAAGGCTTGGTTGGCTTTGCTGATTCTTGTGGTGATCTCCCTTGTGCAGTCTCCATCTGTGGTAACCTTGCTGCCCAGGTACGTGAATTCGTCCACCTCTTGCAGAGGTTGGTCATTGATGGTGATTGGGTCGCCCACTATGGTGTTCTTCCTCATGACTTGAGTCTTCCTAATGTTGACCCCGAGACCTATGGAGCTTGCTGACTGTGTCAACTGTTGTGTCTTCTGTTGCATGTCCTGGTTTCTGCTTGCCAGCAGCCCGATATCATCGGCGTAGTCGAGGTCATCCAGCATTGAGGTCAGCGTCCACTGAATTCCCTGCCTCCTTCCCTCTGTGGTGCGGCGCATGATCCAATCAATTGCCATTGAGAATAGGATTGGCGAAAGAATACATCCTTGTTTCACTCCGGTTTCCACCTTAAACGGTTCGGTGAGCTGGTTGTTGTGGACGACTCTGCACTCAAAATTCTTGTACAGGGACCTGATGACGTTGACAAGTTTCTGGGGGATTCCATAGTATCGCAGGATTTTCCAAAGGGAGTCTCGATGCAGACTGTCGAAGGCCTTCTCAAAGTCTACAAAGACCACATAGAGGGATCCATTCCATTCGTTAGACTGCTCAAGGATCTGTCTCAGTACGAAAATATGGTCAATGCAGGACTTGCCTTTCCTAAAACCTGCCTGCTCCCGGCGAAGGATGCCATTCACTGCTGTCGTAATGCGTTCAAGGAGAATGCGGCTGAAGATCTTGCTGGTGAGGGATAGTAAGGTGATGCCTCGCCAGTTGTTACAGTTCCCCAGGTCTCCTTTCTTCGGAAGTTTGACGATGGTGCCGGTCTTCCAATCGCTCGGCGCTTCCTCAGTGTCCCAGATCTTTTGAAAAATCTGACAAAGAAGCTGCGGCGTTACCATATCTTCTACTTTCAGCATCTCGGGGCACACTCCGTCATCGCCAGGTGCCTTCCCGTTCTTCAGCTTTTGAATGGCCTGCTTGACTTCCGCAATAGTAATGTTGCCGAGGTTAATGTCCAGGTCCTCCTCCGCTTCAGGAATGTCAGTGAGGGTTGGTGGGTCTGAGCGGTTCAGGATGGACTCGAAGTGTTGCTTCCATCTCTTCAGCTTCTCTTCCTCTACTGTGACATGAGTTCCATCTTCAGCTCTCACTGGAAGGTCGTGGTGTTGCCCGTAATCGCCCTTCAGCTTCTTGGTGTTCTGGTACACTGTCTTCATGTCTCTCTGTTTTGCAGCTGCCTCCGCTTCTTCTGCCAGCCTTTCTGTGTACATTCTCTTGTCTCTTCTCGCTGATGTCTTCACCGCTTGATCTTTCTCTCTGTATTCTCTTGATATTCTTTCCTTCAGTCTTGGTGATTTGGTATCCAAAAGTTTCTTCTTGATCTGTCTTCTCTCTTCTATGCGAGCCCACGTGTCTTCTGAGATCCACTCTGTCTTCCTGCTCTTTCTGTATCCTAAAACTTCCCCTCCTGTTTCCTTCATGGCTCTGTTGAAATCTTCAATAGTCAGCGCTGTCTCATCTTCCAAAACACTAAATCTATTCCTGAGGGCCAACCTAAACTCTTCTTTCACTTTTGGGTCTTTCAACTTGGCCACGTCGTAGCGCTGATTTCTGGTGTCTCCTATCTTTATTTTCCTAAGCTTCAATGTCACCTTCCCCACCAGAAGACTATGGTCGCTGCCAATGTCAGCATGTCGCATCACTCGCACATCCTGCAGAGAGTGCCTCCAGCGACCATTAATGATGATGTGGTCGATCTGGTTCTGGGTCTTGCCGTCTGGTGATTTCCATGTGAGTTTGGGTGACCATGATCAGTGCAGCATTATCGAATACTCTGTTGTCATCATAACCAGTACAACTTATCGTGGCTCATAGTGATTGACACAACTGCTAAGGAATTTTATTCAACACCTCTATTTTACCCCCCAAACAATTGATTTATTCTAATTAACACGGTAATTAAGCAAGCCCACCCATTTAAGAAACAATTGATTTATTTAATCCTTTCCGTAAATAAACAAACACACTTGACCAAATACATTTAACAGCTTTATCTGCCCAGTCAGGTCCCCCAACCCCTTGGAAACAAAAGGCTAGTTAAAATATCTTCCCGAGAAATAGTGACTACCGTACACGCCACCCACCACTCAATGCTGTCAGAGTTGGCCTTCCTGAGAATACTTCCTGTTCATGGTAAACAATAGTCCTCTATGCCCAAATAGTGTCTCTCTCTCTCTCTCTCTCTCTCTCTCTCTGACGCCAATAGTTTTACCCCCAGAGAATAATAATGTGGGGCTCCTGAGAATCCTATTTAAGAATCTATAGATTTATTTGATCCTCTCCGTATTTAAACTAACGCGCTCCAGCACTTACCACCAATGTCTTAATCGCCTAACCGTCCTAGTTCCATTTCAGAAATCATTCAAGCTACGTTTTTTGATCAGCTGACAACACACGATTATTAAGCCATATCCCCTGTTTTCGGGAAATGACTACTTGCGTCATTGTGGGAATTCCCGTTAGGCATAATTGCTACATCACAACACACCACCCAAAAGTAAGTGACGTCAATGTTGCTATTAGCAACTGACCTCACGTGCCTAGTTAACACATGACAAAGTATTTCGCCATCGAGAGGGTAGGTTTCACTTTTTAATACAGTTAAACCTGTCTTTGTTTAGACAGGCACACTCAAATACACATCACACACAGCACACGCGGCACACGCGGCATATTTACCATACTCAAAATACATGACACACGCGGCACACTCTCCATACTCAAAATACATGACATACGCGGCATACGTGACACATACGCGGCACACACGCGGCACACTCGCCATACTCAAAATACATGACACACGCGGCATACGCGGCACATACGCGGCACACACGCGGCACACTCGCCATACTCAAAATACATGACATACGCGGCATACGTGACACATACGCGGCACACACGCGGCACACTCGCCATACTCAAAATACAGACATACGCGGCACGCACGCGGCACACTCACCATACTCAAATTACATAACATACGCGGCGCACGCGGCATGTGCGGCACATGTCATAGACAAATCAGTCACAGCAAACAAAATAATTTCTACTTCGATTAACTCACTTTATTCTATTTTGGTTCGTCACAGGCAAGAAAGTTGGTCACAGTCAAGAAAGTTGGTCACAGTCAAGAAAGTTGGTCACAGGCGAAATATTTTGTCACAGTAGTTTAGGTTTGACCTAGAAAAACATTCTTGTCACACCGGAACCAGTGTGACAAGAATGAAGCCAGCAGCAGTTATGTCCCTTGCCAAAATCTGCTATGTCATTTTGTTACCTCGTTTTCGCCACATCCACCCATGACACGTAGTGTATTCTTAGTCATTAGTCATTTCCACCACGGCACCCATGACATGTAGTGTATTTTTAGTCATTCTCGTCATGTAGAATGTTCTACCCTGCAATACCCTAGGTATAAATAAGACACGCTAGATAATTATATAATGACTAGCAACTCAAACAGAGCTATGGGAATGGAGATTGATAGAAAGCGTACATCTACTCAAGCGTTTTTAGATACGATGGCAGAGGAAGAGACTGTCTCGAAAAAACGTCTTCGATTAGACCTAGCTAGGACAAAAAATAAAAAGGAAACGTTTGACCAGAACATTCGAAAAACACAGGAAAGAATTAAACTCATGGTTGAAAAGCTGCGTGAGCTAGAAACAGCCAGTAATGCTACCGTTGAAGACATCAAGAGAATAAAAAGCCTTCTACAAGAGGAAAGTGATTAAATGTAACAGTGTGTTTGTCTGTTAGGGCTCTTCGTTGTTTTGGCACACCCTGCTGGGGAGCCATAAATACCTTCTAGGTATTCTGATGAGACCTAACAGGTCGAAATGGCTCACAGGCGAGTACTTTAATTTTACATTATAGTTTGATAACCTGCCGCTAGCAAATTGCTGTATTGTGTTAACTTTCATTTGCCATAAGATAGGCCTAGTGTTATCTGACGCATCACTTTTAATTTCAGAGAAAGAAAAATTGGTACTCCCAAGACAGACTAATTTTTTTAATGTTAGTGAAAGAAAAAGTGTGGCTACTAACCCAGCCTCCAATTTCTTTTACTACCAAAACATCAATCACCGTGCCTCATCTTAATCACAATGCATTTCTAGGGATTAATTATGTCTTTTTATAAACCAAAACACCCTATGGCTGAAAAATAAGTAATTTAAAAGTACATGATAAGGCAACCTATAAGTAACTTTTAACTGGTAAGTAACTTCAAAGTCATCTTTACATGTTCTTATAAATTAGTTGACATTTCTTATAAGTGACTTAAAAATAAGAATTTATAAGAACCTAAACATAAGAACTTACAACTTTGTGGACCCAAGTCACAACTTACTTGGACAGAATTTCCAAGTTACAAGGACAATAAAAACCTTTTTTTTAATCAAAAATAATCTGGTGGTGGAGCTGATGGCGTCAAATAAGCAGGCGCGAAAGGTATGACATCTCTTTGCGAAGAGTATGACAAAAATAATGGATTACCAAAACCTATCGTTACTTGCTTGTAAGTTCTCGAACTTTTTTCATAGTTTCTTCTACGCCTATCTTTTTTCCTTGTTCTAAAAAAGATTTCTTTAGCTCTTCAACATTTACAGCCTGACTACTCATCTTATTCTGTATTTCAGACTTTTGTTGTTTATAGTTGGTCAAATCATCCTGGACTCTTTTAAATTCGTTATCATCAATTTCATTATCTTCCAAAGATTTACTAATAATAAGTTTCATACTCGTCAGCTTAGCTGCTGCGAGCGTACTTAATGCTTCATGCTTCTGCAACTTAGTATAAAATTTTTTGTTAAGGGCTTCCATACCAAAGCATGTCAGGCTTGTGGCAAGGCCAACAGCTTCAACAGCAATTCCTACGACACTTCCCACCCCCGTTGCAAGCAGAGCTATACCTCCTACAGATAATCCGGCCGAAACCACCCCCATGGCCATTGATGTGTTGTGTACAGAATTGAAAACCGTATTGTAACGGCGTTTACACCTCGAGTATTTTGCTTGTTCTTCTTCCAAATACTTCAACGCTTCTGTAATATTCATTAAACGGAATGAATCTGCCTTTAATGTTTTATCACGCTCAATAGGCTCAAGCTGCTCAGGTGGTATTTGCGGATAGAAGTTTACCATTTTTTTATTGACAAATATTTTTTTAATCAGCAATTACATTTTGCAACTCTTCAAAAGTATACAATTTGCTGGCATAATAAAATGCAACAAGATCAATGTGTTCAAGGTTTATGTAAGTTAGACGAACAAAAGTTGTTTTGTCAACCACCACCTTGACAGCGGGAAGACTGCTTGAAACGTTAATAACATCATTATTTTTTGTAATAGCAATAAAGACCTTTGATGATTCTGTTACTGTGTCATTCCATGTAAGTTTAATTCCTTGTGCAATTTGAGCCTCTTTAGCAGTAGTTACTGATCTCATGATAATTTCAAATACTATTGTCGCTTCTCTTGCGATGGGAAAGTTTATTGGTGCAAACACGACCTTCGCATCAGACCTACCCTTCCTATGTGTAAGAAGATATCTCCGTCTCTCATAATTTTCAACTTTCAGTTTTTCTCTGCTATTGTCGTCTGAAGCAAAACTTGGAACAAGGCTTACAATAAGCGGCCCAGAATTAACAACCTTCCTAAACACTAAGGCGCCTTCATCATCAGTGTATACATAAGGACTAATAAATTCCAACTTTATGTCCCAGTCAATTGTTGGAGATGGTGCAGGCACAGGTGAAACCACCCACTTACTACCTACATGTATTAAGTTGTAGGGCACATTATTTACAGGTGGAGTAGGTACAGTAACATCACGAAGCTGACCAAGTTTAGGAATCTGTCTTTCACCGTCTTTCATGTCGACAATTACTTTCCTCTTGTACATGCCATTTGAATCAAGTTCAAAACCATATATTTCTCCAATTTCCCCTTCCTTCTCAAAATCCTGCACGTCTGCCAAATCTTTTAACTCTGTTACTGGACATGTAACTGGTATGATTCTAGGCTTTGGACCAAGACCACTCATTTTTTTATAAACAAAAATAAAATTATTTAACTTCTAACACTACACTAAAATCATGCATAAGAACTGGTTTGTCATCCTGATTAGTTACAGATATACTCAGTGACTCAAAGAAACTAGAACCTAATTTCTTAAACTGCAAATTAGGAAATCTAACAACTACACTTTCACAATACGGAGCAGTTCCAGTAGGTAAGCATCTCAACAAAGTTGAAGGCTTTCCATTGTGAACATTCTCAGATGTGTTCAGTTCTTTTAAATAAACATTTAGCACTGTGTGTACTGACAAATGAACAGGATATCTGCCAGTTATTCTTGTTTTTTTTGGTGATAGTAGACGTTCGACTGATTGTGACCAATCTTCATCTAGATGTGTTATTTTTTTACCTAAAAATCCAAGTAATAATAAAAGACTAATTGATAAAGAAAACTGACCACTTTTTGGAAATTCAATTGTAACAAGTAAATTAGCTGGGTTTAAAGTTGCTTTAATTTTAAATTCATTTTGATTGATTGATTGTACATTGCTTAACGTCCCGACAGCAACAAGGCTTTCTCAGGACGTGCCTGCACTGCTTGTGAAGAAAAACTAAACAGAAAATTGAATGTATGTCGCCAGCCGGTCAAATACATTAAATAAACCTACAACATGGGGCATAAATAAAGCTAAGACCATTTAGCAACACACATCCAATATCAAGAGCTACAGGCAGTGCAGACAGTAGGGAGAGTTTTAAAAAGGCAAATACAGGTGAATGGACAAAGGGTAGACAGAAACACATGCCCCAGAATAGAGAGAAAAACCCACCCTGTGGGGGCTGACCAGGGTGACCCTGGGAACTAAAAAATACCTAACCCCACCCAAGTCCCCCAGGGCAGACCCGGGTGGGGAAAATTCATTTTGAAGCCATTCAGCTAAAGTACAAAAGTCATAATACCCAGCTCGTAAAGTATCACCCTTCTCAATACCATCAAGAGTTCCACTTACAGAATAATTTTCATCATCCGTTACATTAAACCACTTTACTGTATAAAACATTTCATGGATAGCTACAGACTTACTACCATCACGATTATCAATCCCATTAGTTAACCACACTGGTTTGCTTGTGTCAAGATTTGTTAAGGTAATAAACATTTTTATTATCTCATATAAAAAAGGATGGAATTTAAATCACCAACAATTGCCATTGTAAACGCGTTTCAATTTAACGTGGATGCCAAATATAATGTTGCACCAACTTATGACCAGAAAATAATTCAACTAAATCAGCTTGACATAGCTGTGTCTGAACAAGATCTATTCCAAGTCAAAGTACCAAATCCATTTGACCATTACCTAAACCCTCCAATAACAGATGACTCTACTGCAAGAAAGTGGTCTTCAAGCCCACTACAGATGTTTCAAAACCAACTTAACTTTGCTATACTATGCTCAACTACAGGCTGTGGCGTTTCTTTTACAGACCATTTGAATCACCCAAACAAACTGATTAAGTCTGTCTATCGTTTCCACATGTATTACCAGCTTAGAAGAATACTGTCAGAACTGCATACCCCACTGCCCACTGAATCCAGTTTTAATCAGTTTAACAATCCCATGGATTTGAAAGCATTTGAACGGATCTGTAATGAATTTAACATCAGTACAAAGTATGACTTTACACAAAAACTTGATGATCACAAAGGCATGGGAACATTGTATTATGCTATGAGTCACAGACAATACCCTCAAGATTATTACCCTGGTTACACTTCATTCTCATCAAAATCTGAAGTGTGGTTAGGCTCAATTGAACAGAAACAGACTAATGCGTGGACCACATTTATTTTAGATAAATCTGACGGGTTTACTCAAGCAGGAGTCGAGCGCGTCAATGAGTCTATCAGAACATATGTCTGGTGTTTACTAGGAGCACAATCACTAACAAAATCAAACATTTTGAATGGAAGTGGTAAATTTGAAGCACAAAAACAGTTTCTCGCTAATCTTGAAGATTCAGTAAATTCAACAGTAGATCTCCCATCAAGCATACAACGTTACCAAGACGTTCTCAGATATGCTAGATCAAAAGTTGACTTTGTAGTTGGCATCGGGTTATACATGTTACCATCTGACCTTCAACTCCAAATGGGAACAATAACAAATTATAATAATGAAATCATTGTTGCAGGTGTTGGTCAGAAATTAGGACTCAATCAATCTGTAAACTTGGGGGCCACAACCACACATGTACAGACATTAAAACCATTAATGACACCAGCACCAGTAATGTCATCACCCGTACAGGCAATAACAACCCCGGTCCCAACACCAACACCAACACCAATCCTTGACACACATGAGTCAGAGAGAACAGCATTGGTAATAGGTCTCACTGGATTAGGAGTATTACTTCTTTACCCGTTTCATTAAATAACCCACCATCAACCCTCCTACTGTAACCAAAAAGACCCACACATGTTCTGCCATAAACCCTACTGCCTTTGCCGCTGTACTAATCAGCCAACTGACAACAGTGCCTATAATGCCAGGCAAAGCGTCCATTGCTTTCACAGCCAATTTCTTAAGCAAGTCTGAAATGTGAGACAGTTGTTTCTTTACCCATGACTGTAAATCTTTTGGGTCTGTTGGAGTCGGTGGGGTTGGTGGTGCTGGAGGCAGTGGTCCACCACCACTGCCGGAGACAGCTAATACAACAGTACTGATAATAAATCCCAGAGCTGTAATTAAACTGGCAATTGTGATACCCTGTTCTCTGAAAAGTGTTTTAAGTCTCTCAGCCAGAGTAGTGTCTTCGTGAAGTATTTTTTGAATAGTTTCTCTAATCCTGTTGACTTGTGTTTTCAGTTTTTCCCTCCCAATACTAATCGCTTCTAACCTCGCTGATCTTTCTATATACAAATCATTTAATCTGTGTTGTATTCTTTGTTTCATTTCTGTGTCAAGATTCCCATTGTCTGCAGTAGCCAGTTTCTCTTTTTCACGTTCTATGTGTTTATCAAGCTCTCCTAGTTTGGCTAAATTATTTACCATCTCACCTCTTATCGTCTGCAGTGATTTATCCAATCCCATAATCTCCCTCATTGACAAAGGTGGGTCGTTTATTGTTTTCAAAGCATCATTTAATTGTCCTTCAGTAAATGAGGTTTCTTGTATCACTGTGTTTGCTATTTCTGGTAGGCTTGTTACTGGTGCCATTTCAATCTCTTGCCCTGTTGGCAACTTTGTTTGCGTGTCGTGAAGAACACTAGCCAGTCTTGGCGTGACAGGAGACCCACCAATTCCAAGTTGACGCAAGGCACCAACACCATCTTCATTTTTTATTGTACTTAAAGCCCTAAACCTACTAGGGTATTTTTTGTTAGTCAATAGTACTTTTCCTTTGTCAACAGTGTTTAAATATAAATGACCCTTGCCATCAAGTTCAAACTGATTAGGGTCTACGTTGTCTGGGCGGCCACCAACATGATCATAAAATGAGTTCACTTTGGTTTCTAAAAGTTCGTGACGTAAACTGTAAATATTTCTTGTACCAGTCATATCTGCCATATCTGTCATATCTGTTGTATTACCAAAATCATACGTGTCATCCATTTCAAAATCTTCATGATTAAATCCTCCCGCTGCCATTGTTTTATTAATTTATTATTTTTTATTGTGCATAATAAAAATGACACAGACTTACGGATCAAAGTTAGACCCATACAGAAAACTACGTGAGCCCCTGGGTGTTAAGGGCATTCGACAAACAATAGTCATCACGAACAATCCAAGTACTATAGACCAGAACCAAACACTTACAGTCAAGTTTCCAAACCTAGGTCCCAGTGACGTTATTGTTCCTGGCACTGCACGCCTTGCTTTTAATATTGAACTATCATCAGACGCAGACGTGAACAGAACACTAGTTAACAATCTTGGCAGAGCAATTGTTAGAACTATTAAAGTAAAACTTGAAGGACAGGAAGTGTTTAGTCTTGATGACTCAGATGTATTCTACTGTTACAAAGACCTTTGGCTAACAAGAGAAGAACGAGAAGACCGTATTTACCAAGGCATACAGCCAGATAATGTTGGTAAACTTCGAATCGACGCCGGAGATAAAGTAACTAATACAGCCATGGATGTTATAATGGCCGAAACATATGGATCCAGATTCTACATTCCACTTGAGTTTGAAATCCTAACAGCTCATCTGCCTTATTATCAAGGGGCACTGAATGACCGTCTGAGCTTTGAACTAACCTTCAAAATCAGTATCAGTCAAGACTACCAATTTATTATGACAGGGTGATTAGACATAGTTTAATACCCAAAGACAAAAGCGACCCAATGTGGAACATAAACTTAAACACACCTGCCAGGTCACTGAAAGGTATTTTTATGTTGTTTATTGAACCAGCGGCTCCATACAAACGGGATTCAGAAAAATTCTACAATCCTAAGATTACACATTTGTCCTGTACAATCGAAGGCCGTCCTAATCAAGTGTACGCATCTGGAATGTTACCATACCAGCACTACGATGAGATCACAAAGTATTTTGCAGGAGGAAGGATTAGAGATAAACCAGCAAACATTGCGTGCAAAGATCTACATCTGTATGACGTTAGGATTGGTCAATACCTGACAAACAAGTATGCACTGTGGTTAGACCTGCATAGTACAGATGATGACTATCTTCATGGGTCAGGTCGAACTGTCGAGAACGGTAGTGATGGGATTACAATTCAGATACAAAAGAAGGTTGAAACTGCTGCAGCCATAAATATATATTTGTACCTGATATATGACGCACAACTCAATATTGCAGAAAGCAGACTGAGTGGACACATATATTAAAATTATATTGTGTATTAAAATGAACCGGGGCTTAATGACACTCGATCCACACTGTGGTTTATTTTGTGGTGCCACAGGCTGTGGAAAAACTGAATTTGTTCTTAACCTCTTACAAACAAGATACATCCACCACTTTGAAAACATTGTAATATTTTGTCCTACGATAAAACACAACAAAGCTTATCACAACCGTTTATTCATTTGGACTGACAGTAATATCTATTTAGTCGACCCTGAGAAAAAACTGAATGACTACCTACAATATTTTTACAAGCAATTTGAAGGACAGTCAACGTTGTTTATTGTTGATGACTGCTCAGCAGAGAAAGACATTGTCAAGAAGAGAAACACTCTAGCAGAACTTGCCTTCAGTGGCAGACACGCAAACGTTAGTGTATGGATTCTCACTCAGAAATATAATGCTGTACTAAAAGATTTTCGAGAACAGTTAAAGTTTATCTGTTTGTTTTACTGTAAGGATCGTGACAGCTTCGAAGACTGTCTCAGAGAAAACGATGTAATTCCCAATAAACATGAACGAGACTGTGTAAAAAATAAACTGAAATCAACTAAGCACCTAAAGCTCATTTTAAAGACAGATCAGCCCACAGGGTATGGGTTAATAAATTAATTTATCTTTTTGGTTTGTCTATAAAAAATGACAGACAGACAAGAAAATCAAAATTGGTCTATTGGTAAATACATAGATATTACATCGAGTTTCAGGGGTTTTATGCTTATTAGTGACTTAAAAACACAAGTTAGACACCCTTTTTCAACACTTCCAACACCAATGAAAATATATATGACATATAGTTTTTATCTTGGATATAATAATTTTCCATGTTATAATAATAGGACAAAAGATTTTTTAGTTTATGATGCTAAATCTGACTGGTTTAAGATTATGTGTTTATTCATATACAATCAAATAAAAAAAGAAAATAAAAATGTTAAATTTATTACTGTCAATAAAACGATATTACACATGCAAAAGCTTGAACATGATATAACAGAAGACATATCGATGAAGTGGTTTATTTGTTGGTGATTAATATTGTCTATTATATAGGTTTTAGTCAATAAAGTGCCATTTTACACTATATAATTTTCTATTTATTTTTTTGTCGGACAAATAAAAAAGATGGACAACCGTCAAAGATTAAGAAACGTGTTTCACACAACTGACTTACCTATATCTAATATTTACAATGTCTATGAATCAATAGAAAGATCTTTTTTAGTCATACAAAATAACCTTCTTTCTGATAATGTAAAGATTCAGATTGTTGCAAAAATAGAATTCGTCAGAGATGTTGGTGAAGTTATTGTAACATATATCTCGACAAGGCAGCACACAGTTAATTCGAGAAGAGAACTAGAGAAAGTGTTTAGAGAAAGATTGTTACCAGACTTCCATGAAGCAATTGACAGAGCAGAAATGCAGGGGTCTGGCTGGCATGAAGGTCTTGTACATGAACTACAACTAAAGCAGTCAAGATATCATCCTATTTTAGGTAGATCTTGGATACCACTTCCAACTGAGGTTGCAAACAAAAAGGCTGTAGTCAATATTCAAAACAATGACAACTATTGTTTCATGTGGTGTGTGCTTGCTAAACTGCATTATGTAAAAACAAGACCTGATCGCGTATCTAACTACACCAAATTTGTAAACGAACTTAATTTCAGTGGTATTGATTTCCCTGTTAAAATAGAAGACAGACTTGTTTGAAAAACTAAATCCTGGTATATCTGTAAATGTGTATGTGTGGGATAATGAGTCTGTTGTTAAGTTACAACCCATTAGAGTATCACCATTGGCTCCAACATATGGACAGTCAGAAGATAAGCATGTTGATATGTTGCTAATAGGCCCTGCCGGTGATAACAATAACTTCCACTACACAATTATCAGAAATATGTCACGTCTAATTCATGGGCATACAACAAAGCACAATGGTAAACAGGAAGTGTGTAAGAAATGTTTACAAAGATTCTCCTCTATTTTACTAGCGCACAAACATGTTTTACACTGTAGGTCAGCTGATGACATACAAACTGTACTTAAGTATCCAGATCCTGGTAGTCAAGTGTATTTTAAGAACTATGGGAATCAGCAAAAGCTGCCGTTTGTAGTGTATGCAGATTTTGAATCGCTCGTTGTTCCATATGAAGGTCCTGTTCCAGAGTCATTACCAAAGACTGTAAAATTGAGTGACCAAGTGGTGTGTTCTTTTGGATATAGTCTTGTTATGTCAGATGGACAGCATTCAGAACCTGTTATCTACAGGGGTGAAAATGCAGCATGTCTGTTTTTAACAGAAATGAGACAACTGTATAGTCAGGTAGTACAATATCTCACAACATGTCAGATGCCTTTGGTGATGACAGAAGAAGACAAACTAAAATTTGATACAGCTGAGACGTGTTGGATTTGTGAACAGCCTCTGGGGGGTGATAAAGTTCGTGACCATGATCACATAACTGGACGTTACAGAGGTGCTGCACATAACAATTGTAACTTATTATTAAAAATAGATCCAAAGACATATAAGTTACCAATCTTTTTCCACAATCTCAAAGGATATGATTCACATATTATCATGCAGGCTGTGGATGAGTCTTACAGAAACATAAGTTGTATTGCCCAGACAACTGAGAAATACTTGACTTTTAGGTTAGATAAATTAGCATTTTATGACTCCATGCAACATTTGTCTTTAGGGTTGGCTAGTCTGGCAGAAGGACTGACTGAGTATCCAATAACAAGTAAATATTTTGAACCAGACTTGATTAAAAAAGGTGTCTATCCGTATGAGTACATTGATCACTGGGTTGTGTTTGAGGAAACAAAGACTGCCACCAAAAGAGAAATTTTATTCTACACTAATTGGTAAAGGTATTTCTGACTCTGAATACCAACACGCACTTAATGCGTGGGATAAATTAGGGTGTCAGACAATTGGTGATTACCACGATCAGTACTTGAAAGCTGACGTTTGCTTGCTAGCAGATGTATTTGAAAGTTACCGTGAGAAGGGTTTGTTACATTACAGTCTTGACCCAGCTTGCTACATAACTAGTCCTGGCATGACATGGGATGCATTTTTGAAATCCAGTAAGATATTTATAGACCTGTTGTCTGATCGTACGATGGGTGAAATGGTGGAACGCGGATTGAGGGGGGGCATTAGTTTAGCAGCAAACAATTATGGCAAGGCCAACAACAAATATCTTGATGACTTTGACCCCTCAAAGCCAATGTCATTTATTACGTACTTAGATGCTAATAATTTGTATGGATTTGCAATGTGTGAATTGTTGCCATTAAAAAACGTTTGTTTGTATGATTTGTCACAGTATGACATAAAAAAATTAACAAAATATATTATGGCTCGAGGTCAAAATGATGAAAAGGGTTGGATCTTTGAAGTAGACCTGGAGTACCCACATCATCTACATGATTACCACAATGATTATCCATTAGCAGTTGAGAAAATGAGTATGACAGGAAAAAAAGAAGACACTAAACTTGTGCCTAATTTGAATGATAAATTCAATTACGTTTGCCACTATCGCTTGTTACAGTTTTACATCAGACATGGGTTAGTACTAAAGAAAGTTCACAGAGGTATTCAATTTGATCAGAGTGCTTTCATGAAAGATTACATAATGAAGAACACCACATTGCGTGCCAGAGACGGCAACACTGCATTTGACAAAGACTTCTTTAAGCTTATGAACAATGCTTGTTTTGGCAAGACAATGGAAAATCCTCATCACCGCAAAGATGTGAGACTGGTCACAACTGAATTGGGTGCAATTAAACTTACAGGCAAGCCACAGTACACAGGGTACAAAGAATTTCATTCATCATTGTATGCAGTGTCACTCAAAAAAAAGATTGTTAAACTGGACAAGCCAGTATTTATAGGTATGGCAATTCTTGAGTTGTCAAAACTGTTGATGCTTGAATTTTATTATGATTACTTCAAATTAAAGTATCCTGACTACCGTCTGCTATACACTGACACTGACTCTATGATCATTGATGTGTGTACTGAAGACTTTTATGAAGACATGAAAACAGAGTTACACATGTATGACACGTCTGACTACCCTAAAGACCATCCACTGTTTAGCACACAAAACAAGAAAGTGCCTGGTAAGTTTAAGGATGAACTAAATGGTGTGCCTATAGTTGAGTACGTTGGACTGAGATCAAAAATGTATTCTATACTGCACCAAAAGGGAAGTCAGTCGAAAGCCAAAGGAATTAAAAAAACAGCAATAAAAAATAAAGACATCCGTCATGAACATTACAAGCAAGTGTTAGATGGAGAACTGATGCCTGATTATCCAAACAAAACACTGAGGTCAAATAGACACAATATTGAAATGATTCAAACACAAAAGAAGTCTCTAGCAGTAGGGGACACAAAACGAGTGTTTCATAGTAAGGAGAAAGCTTATGCACCTGGTCATTACAGACTCAAGTTATCTGAAGAAATAGCTGACGAACTGGTTGATGAATTAATTGATGAGTTAGTTACTGAAATGAGTAATGGTGTCTGGGGGAATAATCTGTAATTCGTCTCTGACAAATGCCCTCTTTGGTGCATTGATTGATTGATTGTACATTGCTTAACGTCCCGACAGCAACAAGGCTTTCTCAGGACGTGCCTGCACTGCTTGTGAAAAAAAAAAAAAAATAAACAGAACATTGAATGTATGTCGCCAGCCGGTCAAATACGTTAAATAAACCTAACACATGGGGCCTAAATAAATTGATTGATTGATTGTACATTGCTTAACGTCCCGACAGCAACAAGGCTTTCTCAGGACGTGCCTGCACTGCTTGTGAAAAAAAAAAAAAATAAACAGAACATTGAATGTATGTCGCCAGCCGGTCAAATACGTTAAATAAACCTAACACATGGGGCCTAAATAAAGCTAAGACCATTTAGCAACACACATCCAATATCAAGAGCTACAGGCAGTGCAGACAGTAGGGAGAGTTTTAAAAAGGCAAATACAGGTGAATGGACCTCGGGTAGACAGAAACACATGCCCCAGAATAGAGAGAAAAACCCACCCTGTGGGGCTGACCAGGGTGACCCTGGGAACTAAAAAATACCTAACCCCACCCAAGTCCCCCAGGGCAAACCCGGGTGGGGTCTTTGGTGCAGGCTCATACAGATAATATATTGTTGCATTAGCTGAAGGAACTATTTTTTTTATATTATGAACAGATGTAGACCAAATTGGATCAGTTGCCCTACGTCTAACATCATTTTCAGCCTCACAAATATCTCACCTGTTTTGTAAACAAGCTAGTGTCTGGAGGTGTTATTGCTTTTATTTCTGACGGTATTGTTTTTAATTTAATAGAATCAACAGGTTTAGGGTGACCATCATTATTCATTGCTTTTATCACAGAAGGTAATCTTTTAACCCACTCAGTGTTACGTGTGTCATGCATGAGTTCCTTAGAATACTGGTAACTGAAAAGTCTCTCTGACAACTGTTTGTTAAAGTTTTCTACAATTGCCTGTGATCTGTGCACACCTGGAATGCCTCTTCTGACCAGTACACCATGCTTAGCAAATAACTGATTAACTGCACCTTTGAATTCTGATCCGTCATCAACCTGCACTAGTCTGGGGTATCTTTAAGGGCCTCGACCATATATTTTTGTTAATGCTGTAGCAACTGTACTGGCTGTTTTGTCAGATATGGGTTCAGCGTCTTTATACCTTGAAGCAATGTCTACAACAGTCAGTGCATACTTGTATCGTTTCTTTCTTATTGTGTCATGTGGTAAGAACAGGAGGTCCATTTGGTGTGTGTCATTTGGGGTAGTGTTTTCAAAATGGGGTCTTGTTATTTTTCTTGGAGCAGGAAGATATATCTGCCAAATTGCCTGTCTCTGTAACCATTGCTTGACTTGATTGAGTGTTATATCTCCGCCCACAGCGGCATGTAATTTTTCAATAGCTGTTGCTCCTTTCCAATAGCCTGATGGAGAGTAATATATTTTTGATAGTTTATTTTCGGCTGCCATTTTTTCTAGCAATGAAAACTCCTGTAAAATAAACAAATGTCATTCCCACTAGAACAAAGATTATCTCTCCATTTCTTTGTTCTGTACTTGGTTTGTAATAGTCACTTAGTTTTGGTTTCGGGATAGACATGTCTTCACCCGTGACAAGAAAATATTCCCTGATTGCTTCGTCTGTATTTGAAAACGTATGTTGTGCGTGGCCTTCAAGCCTCAATTTTTCATTGATAAAATCAAGTTTCTCAATTCTTTGCTTCTCATAATCCTGTTGAGCTTGTGCTAATTTTTCTGACGCTTCATTGTGACGTTTCATTTCTTCTGCTGATTCTTCTCTACCCATTTTAGAAAAGAGATAATTAGAGCCACTGAATGCCAATGCGTTAACAACTGCCCCACCAATCATAATAGCTATCGTCGCCATATTATTTTTATTTACATAGAAACATTTTCGGGAATAATTCCCTGCTTGAAAAGAAAATCTTTTGTTGCAATCGATGCTGTTATAACAACTACTAGCTTAGCACTGTCTTCAAAGTCTAATTTACTAAGGTCTGCTGATTTCATTTTGAGAAGACTTTTTCCCAGCATAGAATAAGCTACTGCTAGTCCACTTATCACGGCAGAGTGATAGACAAGGTTCATCAAGTTCTTTGTGTCGCTCATTTTCTAATACAAGAAAAATTAAAATAATATTTTTATTTACTGCATAAAAAATGGGTCAACGGCTTTGGGTGTTACTGGTAATGTGGCAACTTCTGGTTTTGTTTTTGGAGTGTCTGATTTTTTGGTCACTGTACGAGTCTGTGGTTTGTATTTTTTGTATAATTGATACCCTACGTAACCAAATCCGACAACAAATCCGGCAACTATATATTTTGTTGTTTGAGGTTCGGGGTCGGGGTTAGACTTAGTTGTTTGTCTCTCACTTTGCTGTGGGTGTCCTGTCGGTGTCAGTCCCGACGGTATTGGCACTGGTAGTGACGGTGTTGACGTCTGGTCAGTCACATGAGCCTTTTCTGTTTGCGCTTGAAGCTGTAATTTTTTTTGTCTGTTATATTCGGCTAATCTTTTACCAGCCTCAACCCTGCCTGGACTTTTAGTCTTCGTCACAGTTTGAACCTGCGTCAAAACTGGACTGGGGTTCGGTTGTGGAGTCGTCTGGGTTTCGTCCATTTTCTTCTGCAGTAAAATTTATTTTTGAAAAATCTATATGACTACTAGTAACAAGTAAGGTTACAACAGGTGCAAGGTAATTACCAAACTTGTAAAACATGACACATGCTAATTTACCTATTGAACTTGAAACTATGGGGTTGCTTTCGAGATCATGTGAAAGGCTGTCACAATCCACAGGTAGAAAGTGACTTACAGCTTTTGTGTATAGGCAGACTAGAGACCGGCTTAAATCACGAGTCATTAGTGAAGCGATGTGGTTCTCATATTTTGAATGAAGCTTGATTAGCTCGTCAGCAGTAAGGGATTCAATATCCTCTGTCATGTACTGTTTTCCGAGATAAGTTTTGGACTTCCCTGAAACAATCACAGACAAAAGCTGCTGCTTTTTGGAGTCTAAGTCTTTGTTCTCTACAGCACAAATATCATTTAATAGAAGTAATTCGTCTTGATTCATTTTATAATAAAAAATATTAATTTTGTTTAAAAAAAGACAATGTCAGCTGATAAAAAAATCATTGCTTAAATGATTTCTGGAGTGGAACTAAAATGGCTAGGTAATAAAGTTATTGGGTGTCTTTGTTGACGTGGGCTTGCTTAATTACCGTGTTAATTAGAATAAATCAATTGTTTGGGGGGTAAAATAGAGGTGTTGAATAAAATTCCTTAGCAGTTGTGTCAATCACTATGAGCCACGATAAGTTGTACTGGTTATGATGACAACAGAGTATTCGATAATGCTGCACTGATCATGGTCACCATTTTAAAAAAAATTTGGTAATGGTGGGGAGGTGATGGGGGGGTCAGTGGGTTTATTATTTAAAATGGCGTGATTTATCGATCGATGCGGCATTTATCGATTTGATTGCTTTTCAAATCTCATATTCTCATTCTCTTAGTTCTACTACTTTTGCTTTTAAAATGACTATGAAGTTATATACTAGTTAAGTTCAGTATAATTAAGGTGGCGACTGTCTACACACCGGCGCTGTATTATGGCGGCAATGGGCCCCCAGGTGCTGTTTGACCATTGTTCAGTTTTATGTTGCCTAGATCGGAGATCATCTCCGTATCGACGCGGGTATTTTGTTTTCTGTTGTTAACTTGTTTTATGTACTAGTTTTAGTCAAGTAGGAATTTAATAAAGATTATAATAGTGTGTTCAGGAGACATAGGGCTGTCTTAGTATTTTGTTTTTGTTAGGGAGGTTCGGGTCGGGATGAGGCCACTGGCGCTGGCCATTTGATGCCTTGGTGACGGGCTTCACCCGTCCCGAGTCATTGTCCATTTTGTAGCTCTGTTATTGTAATTTGTGGAATGAGCGAGTGAGTGAATGTAAGCAGCACCTGTGGTGGCAAAAATGTGAATTTCCCCATGAGGGATTAATAAAGTATTATTGTATTGTATTTAAATCGCCTACACCCAGTCTGGTTACATTACAATACCCAAGTAGTCTGGACCTTAACCCACTTAGGAGATGGATGGACCATAATAATTCAAAAGTAAAGCCATCAGGTGCCAAGCAAATCTGGCACTTTGTAAAAATTATAATGGTCTATACATCTCCCGCAAGTGGTACACAATCGTTAAGCAGCAGATTTAGGATTTTCTTTCTATTGCACACATGATGAAGAAGGACATCATAAAAGCTCACCTGATCTCATCCACGCGTGGCAGTGGATGCATGACCACCATCTTGCGCTTGCCAGTTGTCATCAACTCAGGGGTGACGATGTACCGCCCGCACAGCTGTACACAGAAATACCATGAACATTAGTTGGTGCTGATGCAAATTTTTGCGACCTTTTTCCGAATATCATAAAATTTGCTGAAAATGAAGCGTATGTTCTGGACTCAACATAATCATTCAATTTCCAGCAGATCTGTGTAAGTTGCATGGCTGTAGAGCGAATGGCGGAAAAGCCCTCCGCAGAAGAAAGCACTGTGCTGTACGTCGTCCAACTCATTAACATGAAGAGACATGCAGGCCTTCTTTTCAGGCGCATCTAAATGTTGTAAGAAAATGTATTTTTCTCTCAAATGTATTTTTGGGAAAAAATACTTACCGATGGCATTACTATTAGGAAGGTACACTTAGCTTACCGATTTCAGCCTAACACCATTGTGTATACATACACAACAAGGGATGCTACCCTTGAGAAGGTGTTACCATGATACATGGGTAGTCTCCCTTACCAACCCACGCGAGCAGTGTAGTCAAGCCAGTCTTACTCTTAGCGTACTGGTGGCAAGCAGGGTAGGAGGGAGGGTCCTATGGGTAATGCCATTGGTAAGTCTTTTTCGAAAAAATACATTTTAGATAAAAATACATTTGTTTCTTCAAACTCCTTACGGATGGCATTACTATTAGGAAGAATAGCAAAAAGGAGGTGGGTGCCGCCCCATCAAACCCCGCTACTGCATTAACTTAGCAACGCCATAAGGAGCAAACTCCGACAATTTTAGCTAAGCGTTACCTAAGGTGCCAGAGGCACCCGGAAAGAGTGTTGCACCGCTCAGAGGTCCTCCACCAGTGCCAGGTTGTCTCGCTGGCCGGAGAGATCTCGGAGGTAAAAGCGGGCGAAGGTGGACTCTGCTCGCCAACCCACCGCCGCTACAATGTCCCTCACAGTGCAGTTGCGGTCAAAGGTGATGATCGCGGAGACCGCTCTATTTTCATGCACCCCGATCCGCAGCTTCTTAGCCCTCTCTGGGGCGAGGTCCTCGTATGCAGAGCGGATGACCCAGCGCAGCCATGACGAGATCTGCAGGCTGCAGCGATAGCCTTCACTGCCGCACACAAGAAGCCTCTTGCAGTGAGGGCCTGCTGCACAACCTCCAGGCGTGTAAGAGAAGCCGCTCCAAAAATCCCACCCCCTCTTCCTCGGGACGGCCTACCCGCAAACAATGATAGGGCCCAACAACTACCCACCCCAGTGAGCGTATCCATCCTACGACAGTGTCTACAAGGTTACGACATGCAAAAACAGCAGTATTTAATTGATGGTTTTCAGTCCGGTTTTGACATCGGTTTCACAGGCAGCCCCAACAATCAGCAAGTTCGGAACTTGCCTTCAGCAGTCAAGCACCCCGAAGTGGTAGAGGAATACTTAGCTAAAGAAACTGAGGCGGGACACATTGTTGGCCCATTTAACCAGATTCCTTTTCCCTCGTATCAGATTTCCCCTGTGGTCCCCAAAAAGTCTCCTGGGGCATTCAGGATTATACACCATCTGTCCTACCTGGAAGGTGCATCCATAAATGACGGCATTCCACGCGCAATGTGAGCAGTTGAATATGCTAGTGTTGATGATGCCATGCGTCTGGTGGCCAGCCAGGGCAGCAGTGGCCACATGGCCAAGACAGATATCAACAAGGCTTTTCGCCTTATTCCACTCAAACCAGAACACTATCATCTGTTCTGTTTTGAATGGAATGGGCAATTCTACTACGATAGGTGCCTGCAGATGGGCTGTTCTTCTGCCTGCCAGATTTTTGAGGAATTTTCCTCAGCACTCCACTGGATAGCACTACACAAATGTGGCATCCACCACATCACCCACTATCTAGATGATTTCTTCTTCGTCAATGGGTCACAGGCCACGTGCCAAAAAGATCTGAGCAAATTTCTATCCTTATATCACCAGATAGGAGTGCCCATTGCCCCGGACAAAACAGCCCAGCCCAGCCCTCCTGTTACTTTTCTTGGTTTTGAGATAGACGCTACAGTTTCGGAGGTGCGCCTTCCCCCGGAGAAACTCACTGACTGCCAGACTCGGATTCAAAACATGCTAGCCAAACAGGCCACAACCCTCCGAGACCTGCAGTCCATACTCGGACTCCTTAACTTTGCATGTGCAGTAGTCATAGCGGGCCGGGCCTTTTTATGCTGTTTGTACGACAACACGACTGGTAGGCGCAAACCACACCATCACATACTGTTGGAACCTGAAATGCGAGAAGACCTACAAGTCTGGTTGGAATTCTTGCAGCATTTTAATGGTAGGAGTTTTTTCCGCTCGGAAATGTTCCTCAGTCCAGATGTCCTACACTTGTACACTGATGCTGCTGCGGGAGCAGGGTATGGCACCATTTTTAAAACACACTGGTTTTATGATGCTTTTACAGGCTGGTGGTCAAGCCAAAACATCACGCTACTTGAGTTAGTTCCAATTACACTAGCAGTTTGTGTCTGGGCTCATGAGATGCATAACAAAAGTATAATTTTTTACACGGATAACCTTGCCCTAGTCTCTGTCATCAACAAGCTGTCATCGCTCGAACCCCTCGTCATGGTCCTTGTTCGTCATCTTGTACGCAGTTGTTTAACATATAATATCATTTTTCAAGCTGCTCATATCCCCAGTTTTCAAAACACTTGTGCTGACGCTCTTTCACGCTTTCAGGTCAACAACTTCCGCCGCCTGCGGCCTTGACGCAGACATCCTGCCCACAGCCTCGCCCACACTGCCCGACTCAATAACCTAGTTACATCTGCACGCCAACTCCTGGCTACCTCGCTTACTCCATCAACGCGCACCCTGTACAACAGGGCTTGGTCACTTTTTCACACATTTTTAATAGACCATGCATTGCCCGAGGAAATGCCAGTTTCCCCACAGATCACTACATTGTTTATAACCTACCTCTTTCACGCTGGTTTTGCCCCCTCATCCATTACATCATTTGTTTCAGCAATTGGATTCGTCCACAAATTACTGAATTGCACAGACCCATCTAATGCTTTCCTGGTTAAAAAAGCATTAGCAGCTATCCGGAAAGGCAGACATCCTGGTCCCAAGCGCCTCCCTATTACCGAAAACATTTTGGAACGAATGGTCCAACGGGTACATGTGGCAGTGTGTAGCCCCTACCATCGTTTGTTGTATAAAGCGATGTTCCTCTTGGATTTTCATCCTTTTCTGCGCATTGGGAAAATGATACAGTCTGCGCATATGATCCAGCTGGAACACATCTGCCTCCAGCCTGCTGCTGTAACCATCACTTTTCATTCTTTTAAACATTCTGACGGGCAGATAGCAGTACTTCAATTTCCAGGTAGACCAGAATCACCTAGTCTTTGCCCAGTTGACGCACTACGTTCCTTTCTAGCCATCAGAGGTAGCAAGCGTGGGCCACTGTTCATGGCAGATGGCAAGCCTGTTTCACGTTGCAAATTTCTGGCAGTAATGAAATCCACTTTGCAAGCCGCAGGCATATCGCCTGAGGGATTCAACTCTCATAGTTTCCGAATAGGGGCGGCCACCACAAGCGCGCAGAAAGGAGCATCCGACGCCCAGATCCGTACTTGGGGCCGATGGAAGTCTGATGCGTTCAAATTGTATATTCAGTCTCCAAATCCCCTCACTGCGTGAAAGAGGGGTAAAACAGTACCATATTTTCCGGTGAGCAATGCATGGTCTATCTGCAACTTCAGCTATCTTACTGGCAGGGCAATTGAAGTAGGAGGGGAACCCCACACATTATTTCATTGTTTCACACAGTCAATGGGCAAGCAGCACCGGTTGCTCTTGTCACTATGTCAATATACATCCCCGCTGGGGACAACCTTGGCCGACTGCTCAGAACGCGGGGAGGGAGGTGAACCTTGCCCATGTTTTTCTTGGCCCTAGCCAGCTCAATCACTGTGGGTACGCGGTGTGAGATGCTGCTGCTCGCAGGACAGGAAGGTGAAATCTATCCTGCATTATGACTAAAACAGCATCCACCCCTTTCCATAATGTATTTTGATCTCAGGCCTGCACAAGGTCCGGCAGGAAGGTGAATCCTGTCCGGCTTGCTTGCAGTTTTTGAACTTCATTGTGTTGTGCTATTTGTTCAGTTGCTTTGTTGTTACTCCCTAATCCTAGTGGGTGTGGGGGCTGCTGTGGAGGTCTGCCAACCTCCACAGCTGGGGGGGGGGGGGCAGCTCCCACACTCTTTTGATTGGTACCCCCCTTTTCCGGGGATTTGCAATGATTAAATGTTTCTTCGCTATTGGTTTAGGTAACATTTTTGGGGGATGCATATGACATTTTGGGTACATATGACAATGTGCTGTTGTAACAGTATTTTTAATTTTTCTTTTAAGTAGCAACACAAAATTAAATGTGCAAATGAGAAAACGAATAATACAGTTTATTTTGCCTCCTTTTCTTTTTTAAAGTTTTGTTGTTGTTGTAGTCATTTTGTTTTGTTCAGCCAGCTATTAATCATCGAAACGAGTTTGTGGTAGAGCATTTTGAGATCGGAGTGCACATTTTTTGCAGATATGTTTGCAAAGAACTACTTTTCCATACCAGTCTATCAAATATCATTCAGTGCCAGTTGACCTAATACGATTTACTTTCAAGAAACTTGAAAACCGACAGGTCTGCTGTACTGTTGTAAAAATTTGGGAATTTTTAATGAAACAGCTGATATTACATCCCCAAATGTGCCTCAGATATATTCATTCCAGTGTAAGAAAGATCCATTTTCACATAAATGAGTAAGTTGACTAAGTTTTCAAGCCTGAAACAGTGCAGCCATGCATTAAGTCTGCTTGCTTGACCTCGATAGTGAAATCTGGCTGGGGTTCACCATTTTTGTACGACCGTTAAGCAAAATCAACAAATCATAGGAGCTAAGTAAAAATAGCCAATATTAGGTCAATAGGCACTAAGTGATATTTGTTCTTAAAGTGGTATAGATAACTGTTTCCTTGCGGAGATATTTGGAAAAAAAATGTTGTGCGCTCCGATGTCAAACGGCCAATATATGTACAGCTCTGACTCGATATATCATGAATCGTTACATTGCGATCCCGGATGTATCACGGGGGGTACCTTGGATCCGGAAAAAAATTGGACCGACCGCGGACAGTGGTACCGCGAAATAATTTGTCACCGGGCCTTGGCTGTATCGCACTCCACACCGTGCTGCACACGCTTGATGCGACAGCTGGGAGGGTGTCCGCACACTGAACACCCAAAAATCTTCTCCAAATGAAGAACACATACATACATACATGTACCTAAAGAGGGTAGGAGACAGTCAGTGTATAATGAGGGTCTAGGCTTTTGGCACATGGCAGATGTCTCCCCACTTGACTGGCCGGTGGGCACGTGGGAACAGCTTCACACAATGTGACCTCCTCCTAGATATGACCACACACGTAAATGAGATAATAGGAAACGCTGATTCGATGCGCATCAAGGTCTATGCTTTTCACAGGTGTCAAGTTTTGCCAAGCTCGGCAGCCGGCGATTGTGGCCCCTAACCTAGAGGGTGTGAAAACTGACACTGAACCCTCGTTCACCTAACGAAGAACACAGGCAATGATAGGAAGACCTCAGGCACAGATGCGAGGGATAATGAATGTCTATGCTTGCTGCAGAGTTAGGCAGTCCGCTGTTGAAGTTAAAGAGAGGTATGCTACCCTGAGGCTCGCGCTCACCCGTCATTGTAATCAAATTTTCTCACCGTGCAGGACGACCTCAAACAAAACACACTAGCGAGATGATCAACCTATTCATTGAAGAATAAAGGCTACCAAACTTGTTGTAGAAATTGTCGAAATGCGTAAATGTATTTTATGTCTGAGTAGAGAAAGAAAGCAAAAATGGACTATTTCTGATCCTTCACAAAATGAGAAACGTTCTTTTTTCTTGATCTTAACAGTGCAAGTAAGTGTTTTTGAGTGTACTCTGCTTTGAAAGAAAGAACACACAGGCGATAGGCAATGCCTATGCACACGCAATGACTTTCCTCGACCACCCACCCACGCCTCCCCCCCCCCCACCCCACCCCCATTGGCCCGATATATCACAGATATATCGCTGTCCCATTTTGTGGACCCCGACAACCGTGATATATCGAATCAGAGCTGTACTATTTTTTCAAGTGACTGCAAATTTTTTTAAAATCTGCAAGCCAATAATTATGGTCCTCAAAAGCTCAACGTGTTAACTCATTCAAGGTGCCATGCATCAATTGTTGCAAAAGTGTTATACAGCGTTGCCAGCCGCAACACTACACGACACTTCTGTAGCAATTGATGCCGTTCAAAAGTGTTATACAGCGTTGCCAGCCGCAACACTACACGACACTTCTGTAGCAATTGATGCCGTTCAAAAGTGTCATACAGCGTTGCCAGCCGCAACACTACACGACACTTCTGTAGCAATTGATGCCGTTCAAAAGTGTTATACAGCGTTGCCAGCCGCAACACTACATGACACTTCTGTAGCAATTGATGCCGTTCAAAAGTGCTATACAGCGTTGCCAGCCGCAACACTACATGACACTTCTGTAGCAATTGATGCCGTTCAAAAGTGCTATACAGCGTTGCCAGCCGCAACACTACATGACACTTCTGTAGCAATTGATGCCGTTCAAAAGTGCTATACAGCGTTGCCAGCCGCAACACTACACGACACTTCTGTAGCAACTGATGCCGGGTGCCTTGAATGAGATAAGGAAAAAGCAAGTAATCTGTAGAAAAGTAAACAGTTTTCAGCTTTACACACACTATTATTTGGAAAACTGTACCTGATTGTATTCCTCGATGGATGTGAAGCGTTCCTTTTGAATGCGAGTCATGTACAGCACATCCGTGTCAGGAACAGCGTCCTCTAGTCTGGTAAAAGTCTCCTGATGGACAGAATAGTTGCCATGGATAAAAACACACCACAACCACCTTGACCTTGAGCCATGAGGCGCCAAGCCATACTGCCACCACCCTTGAACCATCGTGGCTGATCTGTCTCTTGGACCAGCACGTACTACATACTAATCTTCCGGTCAAGCAACTTTGAAAATCAGGTATTCCGATCTTAGGAGTGCGTTAACCTCCAAATTGTATTGTTCATCTCCTCCCACCCCCATACAAATATAAATCCATGAACTTAACCCCTTTACTGTAAGCGGATGCAAAACTATGTCTTTGTAAGCAGGGTTAATTGAACACCGAATAATCCCGTCAGTCTGAAGAACATGGATATCAGGGTTAGCAAGAGGCAAAGAACCTTGTGAGCCTCCACAGATGCAGGGGCCTCATGAGGTTCTTTGCCTCTTGCAGCTGGGTGGCTTTCTCGTCAGTCTGAAGAACATGGATATCAGGGTTAGCAAGAGGCAAAGAACCTTGTGAGCCTCCACAGATGCAGGGGCCTCATGAGGTTCTTTGTCTCTTGCAGCTAGGTGGCATTCTCGTCAGTCTGAAGAACATGGATATCAGGGTTAGCAAGAGGCAAAGAACCTTGTGAGCCTCCACAGATGCAGGGGCCTCATGAGGTTCTTTGCCTCTTGCAGCTGGGTGGCATTCTCGTTTCGGGAGGCAGTGAAGCGGTTAACCAGAGATGCACCATTCTCCCACTCCTTCCCCTTAAGACAAAATGTGGTGAAATGGTTGCAATTTTAAGAGCCGTGAATACGAAGGAATGAGCCGACTTCACAGAGAAACAAACAAGAGTACCTGTGGAATTTTGCGAGAGCGCAGGTACTCCTGAATATCGTCAGGCATCTGCAGCTGTGGGGGTGCTACGTAGCGCAAGTTGACGCGATACAAGGCCAGCAGACGTGCCAGAGAGTGAACCGTCCTGCCATTCTTCAAGTCACCCACCATCGTGATCTGCACAGAGTGAAGGGGGCAAGTGGAAACAGAGCAGCACGGTTCCCTTCATCTTGCTACATAACCCATTAAGCCCACGGCCACATTTCCAAATTTTGGAGGTGTCATCTAAAGACAATGCACCAGCTACAGGAGAGGGATCAACCACGATAACCCAAGGGTAGTGCCAGATGAGCTTGGCGCCTGAAGGCGCCAAGCTCATCTGGCACCACTCTTGAATTGTCATGGTCAAACAGTCTCTTGGCACTGGGGAAAAATGGGTTAAAATAGTGTACTGACAAGCAAAAACAATGCAACATTTTCACAGCCCATCATGCAAAACCAGAAAAATGTATTTTTCATTAAAATGTATTTTTTTGAAAAATACTTACCGATGGTATTACTTAAAGGAAATGGTTTCTTAGCTAGTCTAATTTTAGCCCAAAATTGTTGTGTACGAGTATGGTCATGATGGCAGGTGAGGGGCGCCATAGCCTAGACGGAAACCCGGGTAGCCTCCCTTCCGGTTCAACCACGCATGCGCCACACCACTCATACGCCAGTCAGTTTTCTTAGCGAACCAGCGGCAAGCGGGGCAGGTGGGAGGGACCTTCGAGTAATACCATCGGTAAGTATTTTTCAAAAAAATACATTTTAATGAAAAATACATTTGTTTTCTCAAAACACATTACCGATGGTATTACTTAAAGGAAGAATCCCGAGGAGGAGGCGGGTGCCGCTATAGCGACCCCATCCCCTGCCATCCTGGCCGCTCGAGTCGGCCACCCTCCCGCAACCTCCCTCTAATTTTAGCAAAGATACTTACGGCGCCTAGGGCGCTGGGAGGGAGTGTTGCGCCGCCACGATGTCCCCCACCAGCAATAGGTTCTGGCGCTGGCTGGAGAGGTCCCTCAGGTAGAAGCGTGCGAAGGTGGTCTCCGCTCGCCAGCCCACGGCCGCCACAATGTCTTTGACCGCACAGTTCCGGTCGAATGCTAGGCTGGTGGCCATGGCTCTGATCTCGTGTGCCCTGATGCTCATGCGTTTGGCTGTATCCGGGGCAAGCTCCTGGTAGGCTGATCGTATCACCCACCGGAGCCAAGAGGATATCGTTTGGGCCGAGATGTCGTTTCTACCTGGGGACAGAGGAAGGAAAAGGCGGGTGCGTTCCCTGCGTATCGGCTTGGTCCGGCGCAGGTACACACATAAGGCTCGCACTGGGTCCTGTTGTCTGGACTCCCGGGTGGAGCTTGGGTCTCGTAATGGTTGAATGGTGACCAGTTGAGGGGCCGTCAAAGGCGATCTGGTCTTGGCTAGGAAGGCCGGGTCAGGAAGCAGCTGAACCGAGCCATCAGCCCGAAACTGTAAGCAGGCGGGGCGTGCTGAAAGTGCGTGCAGTTCGCTGACTCTGGAGGCTGACGCGAGGGCCAAAAGGAAGCAGGTCTTCCGAGTCACGTCCGGCAACCGCGCCAACTGGATCGGTTCGAAACGGGGCGAGTTGAGCCAAGTGAGTACCCAGGACAGGTCCCATCGTGGCACCAGGGATCGGCGGGCAGGACGTTGTAGACCGAAGTGGGCCATCAGGTCGGCTAGGTCTTTGCAGGAACCCGGGTCGGGCAGTCCCAAGTGTCTGTACGTGTCGGCAATCATGGCCAGGTAGCCCCGGATGGTGATCGGTGCTAACTGCTGGTCGCTGAAAAGCCAGATGAAGAAATCCGCCAACTGGGGAGTTGTCAAGCCGATGGGGTGAAGGTGTCTGTCGTCACACCAGGCGCAGAGGACTCTCCACTTGCCTTCGTAGACTCGTCTGGTCGAGGCTCGACGAGCTGTAGCGATCGCTTCCACTGCCGCACCTGAGAAGCCTCTAGCTGCGAGGGCTTGCCGGACAACCTCCAGGCGTGGAGGAGGAGACGCTCGGGGCACGGGTGGAACAGCTGCTGCCGTGGTTGCTTGAGCATCGTCCGCGGTGTGGGGAGCGGTAGCGGGGGAGCCGTGGCAAGGTTCAGGAGGTCGGTAGTCCACGACTTGGTCCAGCAAAATGGCGCCACCAGGAACAGGATCGTGTTGCACCCTCTGAGCTTGAGTAGGACCTTGGGGACTAGTACGGTGGGCGGGTAGGCGTAGGCGACCAGGCCGTCCCAAGAGATGGATAGAGCGTCGACTGCCCAGGCCAGATGGTCCGGAATGGGTGAAACGAAGAGGGGAAGCTGTCGATTCCACCTCGTGGCGAAGAGGTCGATCATGGGAGCCTCCCAGGTGGCGGCGATCAGTCGAAAGATGTCGGGTCGCAGTGCCCACTCTGTATGGAGCAGTTGACCGCGTCGGGAGAGGGAGTCGGCCAGCACATTCAGATGACCCGGAATGTGACGTGCGCGAAGAGAGATGTCCCGATCCTCGCACCAGCGGAGCACCTGGTAGAGTAGTATGCAAAGGGATGGAGAGCGGGTCCCGCCTTGCTTCTGGATGTACGAGACGACCGTGGAGTTGTCCGAGAGAACCAACAGTTCCTGATGTCGGATGCGGTGCTCCCAGGCCAGGAGAGCTTGCCATACTGCTTTCAGTTCTAACCAGTTGATGTGTTTGGACAGCGATTCCAGAGGCCACAGGCCGGAGGCAGTCTCGAACGACGGAAGGAGGTGAGCTCCCCAACCTGCGAGGCTTGCGTCGACGCAGAGCGAGAGAGTGGGCGGCGGTGAGGACAGCGGCACTCCCGTCGCGAGCCAGGAAGGATCCGCCCAGCGCAGCAGGTGGGGACGGAGCATGGCAGGTACTGGAATCGGGGCCTCGAGGTCGGACGACGACGGTCGCCAGTGAAGGAGGAGATGCAGTTGCAGAGGGCGGGAGTAGAGACGTCCTAGCGGTAGCAGGTCCGCAGCAGCGCTGATCAGACCTAACAGCTGAAGCCACTGCCTGGCTGGAAGCGTCGTCAACTGGGACACCTGCCGAGCTAGAGTCGCCAACTTCTGGATGCGCTTCTCCGGCAGTCTGACGGTATTGTGGTCGGTGAGGAACTCCATACCGAGGTGAATAAAATGGCGTGCGGGAACGAGGTCGGACTTGCCAAGATTGACCAGGAAGCCCAGGTTCTCGAGAAGTTGAAGCAGAGCATCTCGGTCTTCCCTCAGGGAGTGCTCGTCCTGGTTCCTCAAAAGTAGGTCGTCCAAGTAGTTCGACGTAGGGCTCGTGGAACTTCGACGGGCTCTGGCTACCACTGCGTCCATGAGGCGAGTGAAGACCCAGGGGCTGAGGTTGAGGCTGAAGGGGAGCGCGCGGAACTGATAGACGACCCCCTCGAAGGCAAAGCGTAGGTAACGTCTGGAAGCAGGATGCATGGGTACGTGCAGGTAAGCATCTGAGAGGTCCAGGCTGACCGCAAAGTCCATCGGCTGTACCGCTGAGCGAAGGGCCCGCGCAGTCTCCATGCGGAAGGCCGGAGCGACGATGAACTTGTTCAGCGCCGAGAGGTCTATGACGGGGCGCCATTTGCCGCCCGGCTTGGGCACCACAAAGAGCCGACTGTAGAAGGCTGGGGAGTCGTGCCGGACCACCACCTCCGTGGCGGACTTCTGAAGCAGGGAGGAAACTTCGCCGCGGAGAGCTTCGGCTCTGAGCTGGTCTGAAGGAACTGTAGTCCACACCGGGCTCCGGCGCACGGGAGGTGGGGACCGGAAGGAGATCAGTAGTCCCTGAGTAATGGTAGAGAGAATCCACGGGTCGTCCGGAAACAGCGAGCGCCAGGCTTCGCTGTGAAGCGCCAGCCTCCCGCCGACCGGAACTCCGGACGAGGTCGGCGGGGGCCGGAGGGGGAGAAAGTCAGCGCGCCCGGCCCCGCCCGGGGCGCCGGGCAGGTCTGGGCCAGGTGCGGGCAGGGAGGGATGGGGGAGGCTCGGTACTGGGGAAAGGGCGGGCGCGAGGAAAGGCTGGAGCTCTGGGGGGTAGGCGACCACCTCTGGTGAACGGGCGGGCGGTGGGTCTAGCAGTCCGCAGGGGGCGACCCGGAGCCTTGCGGGTTGGTCGAAAGGAAGTTGGAGCTGGGCGGTTGGGCCAGGCGTCCTTGTTAGCTTCCTTTACAGCGAGCCAGGTGGGGCCGAACAGTAAGTCACCGCCGAGGGGCGCCTGCCGAAGCTGAGTCTTCACCTCCAGCGGAATGGGACAGGAACGGAGAATCGCATCTCGACGCAGTAAGTCGCAGTTAGAGGCGGCTGCCATGGAGTTGACCGCGACATGATATACAGCGCGGTTCCCCGAAACTGCTAGGGCGAGCAGGTCTCCCAGCAGAGGCGAAATTGATGGATGCCAGGAGTCCTCTACACGTCGGACGATGGCTTGAGTGACCAAATCTAGAAATCCCGCTGCTGCCAGGGTGTTCCTAATGAGTGTCGCGGTCTGTTCTACCCCGGGGAGGAGAGACTGACGTAAGGAAGTCCCAGAGAACGCCACTGCCGCGGGGTCCGCTGTCGGTAGAGGGCAGGAAAAGTGTTGTGTATGGCCCGCATACCATGACTGCCGGAAGGCGATGTCTATACCTGTCGGCCACTTGGAGTCTGAGAAGAATCCTGTACCGCATGCCCCTTGCGCAAGATGAGCAGAAAACGCATCACGTAACTCCCGGAAACCCGGCGGCTGGGGGAGAGACTTGAATCGCTTGGCCTGTCGTTCCGCGTCCACAAAGGCAGACGCTTTTCTTTTAAGAACTGGAGAGGGAGGGCAGTCTTCTGCAGGGAGGCAAGCCGCGATAAGCCGTGCCGCTTCATCAAGGGCCCGCAGTGTCTCTAACCTATGTCCAATGGCCGCCGGCGGGAATTCCTCGTCACCACCCGAGGGATTGGACGGGGCGGGGCTGGCCACCTGTAGTAGTGCCGACATCGATTCCTCGGGGTTCAGACTAAGGGTGTCCTCTTCTGCTGGAACTGAGTGGGGAATCGGGTCCACTCCCAAACGAGGAGGAAGACTCCCGTCACTGGGGCGGGTAACGGTCGTAGCTGGTGGAGGAGATCTTCTCACTGGTGCGTGGCGCCGCCAGTGTCTGCTAGATGAACGGTCCCGTGAAGCACTCGACGCTGAGCGGGAAGCCCGAACTCCTGACCTACGATGGTGTCGCGTGCGACGAGTGGCACTCCGCCGAGAGAAGCGTGAACGGGAACGGGGGCGGCGATGCGGGGACCGGGAACGTCTGAAATGGCGCGAAGCTGAACGCAAAGCAGAGTCATGCCTGTACTGTGTCCGCGAATGTCGGCTGGATTCCGACCGGTAGTAATCAGTCCTCGGGCGAGTAGACCTGTCGCTCGAGCGTGAACGATGTCTAACAGCTGAGGTTCGCTCGGACTGAAGACGGGGAGTAACTCGCACCGCAGCAGAGCGGAGGCGACTACTTCGGACCCGAGAGCGGGAGCACGTCCGGCGAGAAGACTTGTCGGAACTTGACGCCCGGACGGAAGGAGCTGGGCGGGGCGCTGGCGTTCCGCGCTGGTCCCTAGCGGAGAACAGGGTAGCGGAAGCAGCAGGACGAATCTGTGGCGAGCGCTTGTCAGCTACCTGGAGATCCGTATTAGTCAGGCCCGCAACCAGAGCGGGTGTAGGAGCCTGTATCAGTTCGTTATCAGTTGCCTGCAGAGGCGTTGCTACCGGGTAGAGACCACTCGACTGGACTGTGGTGGCTACCGGAGTCTTGTTTAGAGGCCTAGCCCGAGGCGCTCTAGGATCCTTGACCGTACAGAGACCACTCGACTGGACTGTGGTGGCTGCCGGTACTAGAGCACGAGCACGCGACCGAAGCCGCTGGTTCGTCTGCTCAGACACTCGGTCAGGGCCACTCGACTGGACTGTGGCGCGTACCGGTGTGGGATCGTTCTTCCGTGCTTGCGTAGGTTTCTTGCGGCCGTAGAAACTCCACAGCTGGGTCCATTGTTCCTCCAGCCATGGGGCGCAGACCGAGCACGGACGCGTGGAGGTACAACCGGAACAGGGCAGGCAAACCAGGTGTTCGTCACTCGGCCACTGGAATTTCCCACATCGAGTGCATGTTCGGACTTGCCAACTGCAAAACATAATGTACAATGAAATGCGAGCGAGCGTGCCCCCGTGGGCCCGCACCGAATCCGCGTGAACGAACGAAGCGTACCGTGTAAGCCTACGCCCGGCGCTCCACCACTACCCTTGAGCGCCTGACGTAGGCCAAGGCAGAGATATTACCTTGCCATCCGAAGAAGTGAGGCACCAACCCGGTTGAAGACCCACCAGAAAGTCTAGCACGCAGACACGGCCCGGCGTCGGACGGCGACCACGTAACGCTGATGCCGGGCGAAGCCACTGGCGTCAGTGAAGGCGTCGAAACGAAGTCTCCGCCACAGCAGGCACTCAGAGCAGGCTGAAGAGCGAAGTAGAAGCTTGGCACACACGAGCAGCACGCACTAGGGCCCGAGCGGCACTAGGCGTGAGTACAGTTCAACCTGGCGTCCCCGCGCCCGGTAGGATAAGATGGCGCCGACGGGTGAAATTCACAAGTAACGTTCACTAGGAACAAGTTCCTAAGTCCGTAGACCGACGGAAACCTCAAGCCAGGTTTCCCACCTTGAACAAACTTCCTTCTGATTAGACTTCCCTAACGAAGATAGAGTCCTAACGAACAGAGCGAGTCCCGTACACAACCTTCTGAGACTAGCAAAGAAAACTGACTGGCGTATGAGTGGTGTGGCGCATGCGTGGTTGAACCGGAAGGGAGGCTACCCGGGTTTCCGTCTAGGCTATGGCGCCCCTCACCTGCCATCATGACCATACTCGTACACAACAATTTTGGGCTAAAATTAGACTAGCTAAGAAACCATTTCCTTTAAGTAATACCATCGGTAATGTGTTTTGAGAAAACAATGTCACATTTCTTTTGCTCGTCAGTATACTTAACACACTCTGCAGAAAACTGCAAGCAATGTCCAACTGCACGAGACATAGATCCTCATAAGCCTCTACAACTGCAGGAGGTTCATCAGAATCTGTCTCTTGCAGCCTCATTTACATGTGAATGCTTCAGCTATGTGTGCGCATAGCCACTCGTGCGTGTCTCAGTCTGATGGGCTTATCAGGTGTTTAATCTGTGATGGTTTCATAAACATTATTTCTAGCTGTAAGTGTTTAATGACACAGTGGGAGATGGTTGGGCCATGACCATTCAAGGGTAGTGCCAGAATGGCCTGGTGCCAAACTAAACTGGCATTAACCTTGAACTATCACCAACCACTACCAGCCAAGTCATCTCCCACACCTGATAATCGCTGCTACCTCTAAAAACGTTGCCAAAGTCATTGCTAGGTACAAATGAAAAAACCACCATTGTACATGCAGCCAGCTGCAATGTTTACAATTACACTACTGTGTTAACCCTTTGGTTGTCCATATCGCTTTTGTCAGGATGACTGCTGCCAGAATCACCTTGACAAAAAGTGCTCCTGACAGCCAAAAGGTAAGCTTCATCGACTATGAAGGTTTTCAAGCGCTAATAAATTTGAATACTCTGTCCTTTGTTGGTGCAGTAAATCCATTCACCACATCCTGCACGCAAGGTAAAGGGATGATTGTAAAATGTTAGCATTGCTTACTGTCAGGCCATTGACTGTACCAATCTCCTCACGAATGGTGAAAATATCAAGCAGAGCCTGCGTGGGGTGTTCACCCGTTCCATCACCTGCGTTGATCAATGGTTTACGGCTCACACGGGCTGCATTCTGCTCATTGAAAAAGAGGGAAAAGTTGAAAACCAAATGCCACCTACAACTCGAAGACCATTGTGCGAGACCTGATCTGCATCACAGCTTGAAACAGACTTTTTGCTATGAACACAGATGAGCAGACAGTATGATGTATACTGCATTGACAGAACACATAAGACAGACACTTTTAAAAACTTTTTCTGCATTTTGACAAATAATACCACACACTGAACATTGTTCTGCATTCTAAAAACTGGTTGCAAACTTCTAATGCAACTTACACTAAAAATAGGTCCTGTTCTGCAATTTTCTTCAAGTGGAAAGTAAAAAGAATACATGTATTTGTGATCACTGAGACCATGAATCCCTTTTTTTTAGCACATGTAGTTTCATGTAAGCTGCAAAGTACAATTGAATCATTAATCCTTTTGGCCCAAGGTCCCATTTTTCAAATTTTGGAGGTGTTGCCTAACGACTATGTACCAATTGTAGGAGATGGATTGATCATCATAATTCAAGGGTAGTGCCAGATGAGCTTGGTGCCTGAAGGCGCCAAGCTCATTTGGCACTATCCTTGAATTATGATCAATCCATCTCCTGCTGCAGGGTCCCAGGGCTAAAATGGTTAAGATGACTGGATGAAATAAGTTATAGAAATCCATTGTGTTTCAGGGACTGGACTGCCATCAAGGCAGCTCAATAAATGTGCGCAAAATGAACATATTCCACCAGTTCACAGTGTATGTGCATTCGGCCGTCCGTACTGCTTCTTGTCCAGTTCTTTCCTGCTGGAATCGCCTATGACAGCCAAGTTAGCGTTAAACCCTCTGCTAGATATTTTCCAAATTTGGGAGGAGTCAGCTTACAAATACATACCAGACTGGAAGTGACATTTATATGTTGCATGAGATGGACTGATCAGCTGATCTGGCACTGCCCTTGAACTATCATAGCCAATCTATGTGATGTCCTAATGGTGAATATGCATCAAAGACCATTGTTACAAGAGAATGCTCCCACCTGAACCGACTGTACAGTGGGGTGACGGATGACCAGCAAGTCGCTGTATCCAGCCATCATAGCCACTGTGTCTGTAAACAGACAACAGCAAATACATAAACAACAAACAATTGCAGCTTGAAAATCCAAAGTGTGTTCCTAGAAAAATTTCCTATTTTGTGAACAGTTTCAGCCCACTTTCTTCAAATTTCAAAAACAATCCAAACTCCCAAACAGCCTCTCGAGTGTGCCCTTTGCATGTGTTCTGTCTTTGTTCGACATGCAACACTTTTTGCCCTTCAAGACCTCTTGAGAGAGCACCAAAACCAATTGTTTTTATGAAAAATGTATTTTTCTCTAAAATGTATTAAAAAAAAACAAAAAAAAAAACTTACCGATGACATTACTATTAGGAAGGTACGCTTAGCTTACCAATTTCAGCCTAAAAATCCGTTAGGTAATAATAATAATTACGGTATTTATAATGCGCTTATCTTATAATAATTATAACTCACAACTCGCTCACGCATGCGCATGCTTTCGACAACGACTCAAGACCACAAATAGTGAAATACATTACGACAGTCAGCTTGGGGTGGGGAGTGTGGTGATATAGTCCTAGAACTGTTGAAATACATATAGGCGAGTTTTGAGGGCGGACTGGAAGGAGGAGAGACTGTTTCTGACGGAGAGAGAGTGTTCCAGGTGGATGGACCATATACTGAGAAGGAGCGGGGGGCCGAAAGTGCTGAGTTTGGTGCAGGGGATGAGGAGGTGGAGAGGGTCGGAGGCGGAGCGGAGGGAGCGGGGAGGAGTGTAGGGGTGAAGTAAGTTTGAGAGATAGGCAGGAGCGCAGTTGTTCAGGGATTTGTAGCAGAGAGACAGAATCTTGTATTGGATGCGTTGGGGGATGGGGAGCCAGTGAAGGAGCTTGAGCAGGGGAGTGATGTGGTCGGATTTTTTCTTTCTGAGGACGAGGCGGGCAGCATTGTTCTGGACATGCTGGAGAGTGAAAGTGGTGGACACAGGGAGGCCGGAAAGGAGAGAGTTGCAGTAGTCGATGCGAGATAGGATGAGAGAGACAGCGAGTTTGGTGGCAGCTTCGGTAGCGAGGCATTTTCTGATCTGACTGATGCGGCGGAGGTGGAAGTAGCATGCCTGGGCTGTGTACATACACAACCAGGGAGGCGACTCCAGGGCGCCGTAACCAGGAACCCTGAGTAGTCTCCTGTCCCTCCCTATCCGGTCACGTGAACAGTGGTATTACGCCAGTCTGACGCTTCGCTTACTGGTGGCAAGCGGGGCAGGCTGGAGGGTTCTTTGAGTAATGTCATCGGTATGTATTTAAAAAAAAAAAAAAAATTTTAGAGAAAAATACGTTTCCTCAAAAACATTACCAATGACGTTACTATTAGGAAGAATAGCGAAGAGGAGGAGGGTGCCGCCCAGAATTTTACCCCCTGTACTAGGGCTAGCCACACCCGCCCACCATCGGAGCAACCTCCCGACAATTTCAGCTAAGCTCTACCTATGGCGCCCCAGGCGCCGGGAGGGAGTGTTTTGCTGCGGCGATGTCCCCTACCAGGGCCAGGTTCTCCCATTGGCCCGAGAGATCCCTGAGGTAGAACTGGGCGAAGGTTGATTCTGCCCGCCAGCCCACGGCCGCCACAATGTCTTTAATGGTGCAGTTGCGGTCGAAGGCGACGTTCGTGGCCATGGCTCTAACCTCGTGGGCCCTGATCTTCAGCCTCTTAGCTCTTTCCTGGGAGAGGTCCTGGTATGCGGACAGGATGACCCAGCGTAGCCAGGAAGATATAGTATGGGCAGAAATATCTGGTCTGCTTGGGGTCAATGGTAGAAAGAGTTAGTTATTTGGGTTTAACGCCGAGCAGGCAACTAAGGCCATCTCACGGCGGGAAGGGTAAAAATCTGGTCAGCCAGACTAAAAGAAAGGTCTTAAGACATGATGTAAATATACCTTAAAAATATGTCAGGCTAAAATGTCGCACAGGTCTTTAAAGAAAACGTCGGAAGACTCTCAAAAAGGTCAAAATAATAAAAACATCATAATCTATAACGCTCAAATCTTATTAAAAATATGGCACTCTCTCAGAAAACTGAAGATCTTGTCCGGGGGCACATCCCGGAACAAAACCTTCAAGGAGTCTGCTGTGAAATGTTTATACCTTGTGTCGATTAGATCAGCACAAGACAACAAAAAATGTTGAACAGAGTACTGCTCGTCGCAGGCATAACACCATGGACGCTCCTCCTGTTTAAGTAAATAAGAGTGCGTAACATACGTGTGGCCGATGTGGAGCCGAGCCAGGACAGTCTCCTCACGGCGGCTGCCGCAGCGATAAGGTAGACCGTCGGACAACTTAGGAAGGGCTTCATGCAGCTTGTTAGCTTCCTCTTTGTCCCACTCGGACTGCCACTCACGGGCTATGTACGCACTAGCCACATGTCTAAAATCACTATAAACAGTCTGTGTGTCAGGGACAGGGTCATTGCGGGCATCGTTGGCAGCAGAATCTGCGATCCTGTTGCCCTCGATGCCCACATGCCCTGGCACCCAAATAAAAATGATATCATAATATTCCTTCATCAAGTCCGCGTGGAGCTCTCTGATCTGCACCAGCAGTGGGTGGTCATTTCCCGTGCCCTGAAGGGCCTGCAGGGCAGAAAGAGAGTCAGACAGAATCAGGAAGTTCCTTTCTCTAGATCGATAAGCATGCCTGAGTGCCAGCAGAACCGCCTGCAGTTCCGCACTAAATACAGATGAGTCAATGGTAGGAAGAGGCACGTCCGTCCTCTCTGGACGGGCTTCGATCTGCGCAGGTACGCCTGTAAGGCTCGTACCAGGTCCTGCTGTCTGGTCTCCCGAGAAAGGTCCATTCCTTTCAGCGGCCATATGGTGATCACCTGGGGCGTGGCTAGGGGGGGTCTTATTCTTGGCCAAGAAGGGACCGGTCAGTTAGCTGCACAGTGCCATCCGTTCTAAACTGCAGGCAGGCAGGCGGGGGGCGTTGAGTGCGCGTGCAGCTCACTTACTCAGGATAGTCCGGCAGCCGGCCATGGATACCCCCACAAAAACACCCCCAGAGCGGATCTCACTTGATTTTGCCTCTCTGATACCTACAGATTACGAATCCGACCGATGCCACTCTGGCATTTTTGAGGAATTTTAAATATTCAAGATGGCGCTCCAAATGGCTGCCGGGACATGAAAGGAACTGCATTTTGTGTAATAAACAGCCCACAGCTGTGATGTTTGTGGGTGAAAGCAATTTATTACACTAGAATGAAAGTTTAAAGGGGTACTTGAGTTATTTACTTTGTGTATATTATCAATATGGTGGACAAAATGGCTGCCATAAGTGTAGTGAAACACCTTGATGTGGGACCGAATGTCATCTGCAAAATGCAATTTGCGGCACAAAATCTGCTTGTAAAAAGGAAAGAACCAAAGAAAATTGAAACCCCCGATAAAATAGAAATGAAAGAAAACAGCAAAGAGATAATTCAACACATATAATACACGTCCTCATACCTGATTCACAAAACCGTCCACATTGTTGCAAAGTCACTGCGAAGTGAGTTTTCACAATCACTGGCGTCTCCCTCTTTGTCTGGTATGGAAGCCGCACTTTTCGTCCATAAGTTCTGACAATCACCAGAGATGAAATACTTGCAAAATACCGTGCACGTCATCTGGGCAGTAGCACAACCACATCGAGCTGTACTACAAGACTGATACGATCCACAGCCACACATGCTCAGCGGCGCGGCTTCAACACCTGGGGGCAATGTGACTGGTTGTAATGAACGAGCGAGTTCGTCTTTTAGCCAGCCAAAGTCAGTTGGCAGAAGATTGGGTGGATTTTCATCCAGAGCTGCCTTCCAGATCGACGTTTGGAGATGCACACGTTTGACATTTTCACATCCTTATGGTCTTCAGATGCTAGGATGTTTTCACTAAGAAGCTCTTCTGTGACCATTCTAAGAGCTCTACAGTTTCGAGGGATTTTTTTTCCCGGTGAGCATTTGTGAGACGCCTCCGAAAGCAGCTTTCATGACTTCCTCCACCCCAGTGTTGCACATGAGGGCACCAAAAAAACTCATCAGCATGTGCATTCCGCCTAGACGTGGTATGAAGTTATGCCCAGGCATGTTATTTCCACCTCCGCCGCATCAGTCAGATCAGAAAATACCTCACTACCGAAGCTGCCACCAAACTCGTTGTCTCTCTCATCTTATCTCGCATCGACTACTGCAACTCTCTCCTTTCTGGCCCTCCTCACTCCACCACTCTCTCTCCAGCGCGTCCAGAACAATGCTGCCCGCCTCGTCCTCAGAAAGAAAAAATCCGACCACATCACTCCCCTGCTCAAGCTCCTTCACTGGCTCCCCATCCCCCAACGCATCCAATACAAGATTCTGTCTCTCTGCTACAAATCCCTGAACAACTACGCTCCTGCGTATCTCTCCAACTTACTTCACCCCTACACTCCTCCCCGCTCCCTCCGCTCCGCCTCTGACCCTCTCCGCCTCCTCATCCCCCGCACCAAACTCAGCACTTTCGGCCCCCGCTCTTTCTCAGTATACGGTCCAACCACCTGGAACACTCTCCCACTCTCTCTCCGTCAGAAACACTCGCTCTCCTCCTTCCAGTCTGCCCTCAAAACTCATCTCTTTCAACAGTTCTAGCACTATATCACCACACTCCCCAGCCCAAGCTGACCGTCCTAATGTATCTTCACTATTTGTGTTACGTGAGTCATTGTCTAAAGCGTGCGCATGCGTGTGCGAGTGCGCGCTTAGAGTTATAATTATTATAAGATAAGCGCATTATAAATACCGTAATTATTATTATTATTATTATGAAACATCTCTGGGTACACCCAGATAATGTTTGTCATCACTCGGTAAAGCTGCTGGTCTGCTGTAAATACTGTAAAACTCTGACCAGACTGTCGTGTAAATGTTTGAGTCTCGACCATTGCTGTCACCATGGTGGAGGGATCAGAGGGAGTCATGTCACTCGATCAAAGACCTGTATATGGTCTTATTCGCTGGTTTCACTGCCTGTCCTTGCTGACGTGATTGCATTGTGTTGTATCCTGCAAACTCGGGCGCAGAATGGTTCTCTGCTACTGTCTTCACAAAGTCAAGTGAATTTCCTCTTCGAGCAGAGATGTTTTGCGCCGCCAAAACGTTTTGTGGCAAAACAGTACGCTGTGACTGTGCTGAAGGCATTGGAGGCTTCTTGGGCCCTTTGTAGCACTGGATAGGCATTTCCATGCTTAAGTCTTTTCGCACTTCATCTTTGCTGAGCCGTTTAATAATTTTTTCCTCCGAATCAAGGTTGCTGATGCTAGGTTTCACCTGTGTGAAGAGCAAAGCCAGTGCATGTGTGGATTTCAAACCATTTTGAGAAGAGATAGTGGCATCAAAGTTGTCAGCTGTAGCCCATACGAGACCACAAGTCCATACTTTGCATCCATGATTCCACTTGTGGCCCTTTCCGACTCAGCATGTGCCGCCGCTGATGCCTTGAACAACTTCGTCGTAGGAACATGTGACTCCAAAGTCATATAGACTTTGGAGGAGATGCTTTTCCCGCACGAACACGCCTAGTGCAACTTGTAGTGGAGTAGCCCTCTGTGTGACAATTCCAGAGATGTTACAAATTAACAATGACGGTAGTGTCCCAGACTGGAGCTTATCAGAAATATTTGCCAGCAAAGATAGGAGAGTCGGACTGATTTGCTGCGCGATCGTATTCCGATCAAGTCTAGCTTTGTATGACGATTTGTCTGGGGAAAGTTTTGTTTGTCTCGATGGATATAGCTTTTGCCACCTTTTCAATTGATATATCATCCTCTTCATCTTTATCAAATCTCACCAGACACGAGGCCTTCTGCCGAAATAAAAGGATATTTGCAAGACCACTGGAAGACAAAAGAAGGTCGTCAAAATAACTCAACAGCTTTGCCTGAAGCGAGCCCTCCCGTGCCCCGGGCGTCGGGCGGGTATGGACCAGGAGGGGGCGGGGGCCGTGAAGGAGCGGGAGTGGCCAGAGCAGGGGTCCGTGGGAGAAAACAGCCGCGTCAGGAGGGGGGTTGGGGGGCGAGTAGAGGGTCTGATGATCAACAGGGCACGACCCATGTCCCTGCGGGCTGCCTGAAAGCGGGCGGGAGCTGGGCTGCTGGGCCAAAGATCCTTGGTCGCGTCCCTGACAGTCTGCCAAGTAGGGCTAAAGAGAGCCGATCCACCGAGCGGAGCCTGGCGGAGCTGCATCCTCACCAAAAGCGGGAGGTCGAGGCAGGATCGGAAAACCGCATCTCGGCGCATCAAGTCAGTTGGATGCGGCGGCCATAGAATTGACGGAGGTATGATACGCGGCCCGGTTGGCAGCCACCGCTAGGGTGAGGATATCTCCCAGGAGCTCGGAGTACTGACTACTGCTTGGGTTACCAGCTCCAAAAAAAACTGCACAGGCCAAGGCGTTGCGGATGAGGGTCACCGTCTTGTCCAGGCCACAGGGAAAACGGTACATCAAGGCCCGAGGGCCACCTGCCTGTAGAACCGCTGCGGCATCCACTTAGCATCGAAGAAGAATCCCGCGTCGCCAAAGGAACCTTACAGCAGGTGTGTGGAAAACGCCTCCGCAAGGTCCCGAAAGCCTGGAGGCTGGGGAAGGGACTTGAACCGCTTGGCTTGCTGGGGGGCATCCACAAAAGCTGAAGCCTTCCTCTTGAGCTGGGGGAATGGCGGGCAGGCCTCTGGCGTAAGCAAGGACGCAATCAGGTGAGCGCCTCATCCAGGGACCGCAGGGTCTCCATCCTAGTGGCCAGAAGGGCCGCGGGCGTCGAGGGGGTGCCCAAGAAGCGCGAGACAGGGGAAACAGACCGACTGTCACCTACGAGCAGGGCCGAAACAGAGTCCTCTGGCAGTAGGCTGAGGGCTTTGTCGTCGCCTAGGGACGCCGCCTGAAGAGGGGAACGCCGACACACAGCAAAGGGGAAAGCCTGAGAGTGGGGAGCCTCATGCGCGTCGCTTCATTGGCTAGGGCTCACGCTGGGAGAGTAACGTCTCACCTGGGGGCTCCCTCGAAGGCGGGGGCGGGAGGAGCTCACAGCTGAGGACTCTCTCGAGGAACGACGAGAGGAGACATCACTCTGGCCGGAGGCACGGCGGTCGCGGGGAGAGCAACTGCGTCGGCAGAGTTGGCCTGCCGGGACCTGGAAGGCAAAGACCCGCGAGGGGGGAGGGGGGGGGGACCCGAGAGTGCTCCCATGCTGGAGGGGATGAGCACCAGAGCCGGTGTGGGGAAGCCCATCGGGGCTAGCGAGGGGACGGCCGAGCTCTCGAGGCAGCCGCAGAGGTATGGCGAGCACCAGACGAGGAGTGAGGCCAAGGACTGCGCCGACTGCCGTGACGAACATCCCGGTCTCGTTTACACGGCGAGTGTGAGGTAGCTGGACGTCTAAGCACCTCCGAGCGAGAAGAGCTGTCCCGCAGCCGGTCGCGTCGTGGTAAGGCCTCAGAGGGTAGGGCGTGGCGAGAGGCGCTGACGTGCACCGCAGTGAGGGGTGGCATAAGCCGCTGTCAGCCAGGCTCCGTGGAGCGGGCGGACAAAATTCCAGTAGCCTCGTCCAGCTTAGGGGGTCTGTCATTCATCGCGGTGCGGGGCGGCATCAGCCGCTGTCGGCCAGGCTACATGGAATGGGCGGACAAAGTTCCAGTGGCGCTTAGGGGGTCTGTCATTCATCGCGATGTGAGAGCCGCTGTCGGCCAGGCTCCGTGGAGCAAGCGGACAAAGTTCCAGTAACCTTGTCCGGCTTAGTCTGTGACTCCCTGTGGTGTGGGGCGACCGAAGTCGCTGCTGGCCAGGCTCCATGGAGCGGGAACCTGAAGATAGCGCCGGTGCCCGACGAGTAGTCATGTCCCCAATGTCCGAGCGGGCGCGCCTCGTCAGCCCTCCCTTCGTGGAGGGTGGTCTCGGGATGGCGTAGGACGTTCGCGCCGGTAAAACCCCCAGAGTTGGGACCATTGTTTCCTCCACCAGCAAACGTGAGAGGCGACCGGGCGTGGCCCCCCCCCCCCTCCCCCCAGGCCACGCGAAACGAGCTCACGAAAGTTCGAACGATGCTTCCTGTGAAATCAAATGTCCACGGTAAGTGCTGCTGCCCGGCCACCAAGCGCCGGTCGAGGGTATTAACCGAGGCCTTACCTTGCCATGGCTGCAACGCTGGTGGGAAACTGCTGGGGAGGCCACTAGGTGAATCTAAAAAGGTAAGTCCACCATGGTAATCCAACCCAGGAACCACCAATAATCCCAAAAGAAGAAGAGAACCAAAATGTAGTCCCTCAAGAAAACGAAGTAATCCAAGGGAACGACCGGTCACAACCGTACACAGACAAAGGATCTAGTAGGCTTGAACACAACCGTTCCCAGTGAGCTAAGCGAAAAGACTGGCGTAATACCACTGGGCACGTGACCGGATAGGAGGAACTGGAGACTACTCAGGGTCCCTGGGTACGGTGCCCTGGAGTCACCTCCCTGGTTGTGTATGTACACAACGGATTCTTAGGCTGAAATTGTTAAACTAAGCGTACCTTTCTAATAGTAATGTCATCGGTAATGTTTTTGAGGAAACAAAAAAAGGTGGTTGTACAAAACAGGTTTAGCTGTTTTTGAATGACTAGTGTGCTTAACCCATTAAACCCCACAGCCACAGTTCCTAAACTTTGGAGGTGTCACTGAATAACTATGTATCAGTTGCAGGAGATGGCTTGACTATGGCAATTCAACGGTCGTGCCAGATGAGCTTGGCGCCATTAGGTGCCAAGCTCATCTGCCGTGACCCTTGAATTATCATGGCCGAGCCATCTCTTGCTGTAGTGCATCAGGGCTAAAACTTTAAAAGGGTTAATGTACACACATATGTTGCGTTCACCTCGCAGTGTTGCTCTGTGCCAATTGTAACATCAAGGGCTGTATTACTGTGTCACTTGTAAATAAATGGACACAGACAAATATAGCATACATAAATAAATACAACTTCAAATTCTAACGAAATCAATATATTAAATTCAAAACATGCACCAACCTTCCAGTGTTTCCCCCTTCTTAGTGGAGGAGGTGGCCTCATTAAAGTGGATCACCGTACCCCCCAGTCGCTGCATGGCCACAGTAAAGGAGCAGCTCGTCCGCGTGCTTGCCTCGTAAAACATTGATGCCAACACACGGCCCTGTGGGTACATGATAAATAAGATCTTAACCCCCTTCTGCATAAGCATAGCCACTCGTGTTGTGCACAGTACATATGAATAATATTCTCTTTGTCTGTCGGTAGCACTTTTAGTCGTGACAAAAAGTGCTCCCAACAGCCAGCAGGTTATTCTGATCACTTTGACAAACATCAGTTGCAACATTCACCCCTGTGGTCAGACACTTTAGATACAGGTCAGCCTCAAGTGTATCATGATACCTGATATCCATGATGTCAGAGCATGTTATTCACGATCATATTACTGTAGTGCTGAATTTACATGGACTCGTAAAGAAAAAAGGTCCTCAAGCTGACATCAGCCTTAGCTGACCTGCGCACGGCCGTGCATGGGCTAGCTAATGCTGACATCGGTTCAAGGACCTTTTGTTCACCAGGCATCCGAGACCTTCACGCATTATATCAGGTACCATAATATATTGCAGCTCATAATACTGAGGCTGACCTGAAGTTGTCATGAACACAGCTATTCTGATCAAGTACACCGACCATTTCATGGCAAATAAATAACACAGAAGAAGAAAACAACAAAGCAGAAGAGGAATTTCTGTAATAAATGCTTACATACCTTTAGCACATGGTCGAGGGGTCGGTCCTTCATTACAGCCACACGATAGTTGTGAGCCAAGTTGAAGATGTGAGACAGCTAAACATAAATAAACTAAATTAAAAAATGTCTAAAAAGAAATATTATACAAATTCGGACAAAAATCTCTCAAAACTAAATTTTCAAAAAATTTCTTTTGTGAGTGTTCAAAACCTATATCTGATCATGTAATGTTTGAATGCCCCATTATCACAAATCTGTTGAGACAAAAAAAAACACTTGTCAAATTAATGTCATAGCCCAATAGGTAAGCTCTTATATCATGTATTTGTAGTTATACGCTTCCTGTTTTGTTTTTATTATTTTGTTCCTGTTGGCGTGTTCATCCTTCCCCCCCCCCCCCCCCCCCAAACCTTCTCTCTTGTCTAAGCATGAAAAAGTGAAAAGACATAAATTATTACAAAAAAATCTGAATCACTAAAAGTGAAATTTACATAGCTGCCATTCAGCCCACATTGACTAACGGGATCTTTGCTCAAAATGGCGACAGTCAAAATGTGATGTTGGGTGATGCAAAGTATTCACCCCATGGCACTCTTTGCCAGATGGATCGACCATGGTGGTTTAATGGTAGCATGCCTTATTAGATGGGCGAGATCAATGGATGGACCGTGATAGTTCAAGGGTACAGCGCCTAACTAGCTTGGCAGCAAGCTATGATGATGCAGGCTGTACTGCATTTTACAGGAGCTCATGAGGATCAATGTCTCTTGAACTAGAAACATGCAAGCAAAGAGGTGTCAGCAAAAGCATAGATCCTCACAAGTCCTGGCAATCGCGATTCAACTGCAAGAAAAATTCATTTTTCTTTAAAAGGTATTTTTTCGAAAAATACTTACCGATGACATGACTGAATGGAAGTGTCTACTACTTACTCATTCTAGCCTAAGAGCCAGTTGTGTAAAAACACAACCCGGGAGGCACTCGGGGAACCCCGAGGGGACCAAGAGTTGTCTCCCTATACCCACCACCCGGAAGCCGGGTACCCATAATCCCTCAGTCAGGATACTTAGCGCACCAGCGGCAAGCGGGGCAGGTGGGAGGGTCGTTTGAGTCATGTCATCGGTAAGTATTTTTCGAAAAAATACCTTTTAAAGAAAAATGAATTTGTTTCTTCAAAAACATTACCGATGACATGACTGAATAGAAGAATTGCGAAGAGGAGGTGGGTGCCGCGCTCCAGCACACCTTAGGGCCCAATGGCCGTCCTCCCTAACGCAAACTCCCGACGACCCTAGGTAGGTGAATACCTACGGCGCTGAGGCGCCAGGAGGGAGTAGTGCCCCCCGCAAAACGCCCCCAGCAGAGCGAGGAGTCTCGGTGGCCTGGCAGAACTCTGCGATTGCAGAGGGCGAAGTCATCCCGCCCGCCAGCCTCCAGTAGCCACGAAGTGTAAGACCGAACAGTCCCTGACGAATGTGACGTTCGAGGCCATGCAAGTGCCTTGATAACGGAACTGTAGCCTCTAACCTCCCTGAGGGAGAGGTCCTGTAATTCCGAACGTATGACTGAGCTGAGCCAGGAAGAACGTCCGACATGTAGCGTCAGTGGTGCCAGAACCGGCAAGAGGTGAGCACGTCCGTAGCGAACGGCTATGTCGTAGGCACACGTGAGGCTTGTACAGGTATTGTTACGTGGTCTCCTGGTGGCATAGCGCCCCGTAAGCGGGCGCAAGGTGAACCCGTGGACCAAATGCGGTCCAGGTAAGGTATGGTCCGAGAGGAGCTGTACGTAAGTGTTCCCTCGAACTGTAGGCAGACTGGGCGAGTCGTAGCTCCTGAAGCTCGTTAACCAATCTACCATGGCGACATCCCTCAGGCGCCGTATGGCGGCAAGGGCAAGACGTAGCATGCGATGACTCCTCACCCGGGGAGTCGACAGGAGGCTCCGGACGAGCGTGTGTAAGTCTCTCCGAACCGGGCTCCGAGGAGAGGCGGGTTATCTGCCGGCAAGTACCCCAGCAGGATCCCGGCGGCTTACTTGGAGACGAGTGGGTACCGAGATTGGACGTGGGACGTCGCCCAGCGCGACTCTCTGAACTGGGCTCTGTGAGGCGAGTTCTCTGCTTCTCAAGCTGTGTCCGGGCACGCTCCGTCCGGGTAGCGGCCTCGGTCAAACCCCACCCTGTGCCCTAGTCCACTGCAATCGTTGTGGAGACCCTCCACAGGATCATCTTAGTCTCATGCGCCGATCCTCCAAAGGTGTCCTGGTGCATTCCGTGTGTAGCCACTGTTCCCACCGGGGAAGACTGGCCCAGATCTACCGTCGGTCCAGGTAGCGACACGCACGGAGGTAGTTGAAGTTCTTTCCCCAAGCACCACGGTAGGGGTTACGCACTGGTCAGAGGATCGCCAGCTGCCCTGATCCTGGAAGAACACCTCCGCTGTCGCGTTGCCGGAGAGGAGAAGCTCCTGTGACCTATCCTTTCTCCCACGAGCAGAAGAAGAAGGCCTAGTAGTCCGCGTCGGATCCAAGCGAAGCACGCTCTTGTCCGCGAAGCCCGAAGGTCGGAGGGTTGGACCTCGAGAAGAATCACGGAAGTAGGAAGCGTAGCTTGAGCAGCCGGGCTTAGAGACGACCAAGGTGCGTAGATCCGACTCCGTGTAGTGGCTAGGTCCTCCGCCACGAGCACAGCCAAGCGGTACGAAGTCTGGCACCCCCCGGGTGCCCAAAGAAACTTGTCGAGACGGCTAGACGGCAGGGAGCAGAGGCTGCGCCTTGGTTCTCCGGTGTCCACGCTGGATGAGAACCCCCCGTGAGTCAGCTGGCAATGCCGGGCAAACTTCCGCAGAAGGGCGGCGGCGATGAGCTTGGAAGTCCCGTCCAGCGCCGGCCGAGTGTCCATCCGCGCAGCACAGGACTGCCGGAACCGCAGCACTGGAAGCCGAAGAAGAGGGAGAGGAGAACGGCTGAGAACGTCCGAGCAACCAGTCCGAGGGGTCGCCAGCCGTCACCCTCAGGGTGTCGAAGTCCCGCTGACTGGAACCGGCGACCGAGGAGGGCTCCGCGGGAAGGAATCCCACTGACGGCGAACCACAGAGGTCGAAGACTCCCTCCGAAGGGGAGAGCGAAGACGGAGCGACGCGGCGAGGGTCTCCTGAGAGCCGAAGGCGGGTCCCGACGAGGAGAACGGCTGCGACGAGGAGGAACGGAACGGAGAGGACGAGGGAAGGGGGAGTGGCCGGTCGATGGGAAGAGGAACGGGACGAAAGGGAGTCCGAACGAGATGGGGAACGCGAAGAAGGCGAAAACCGTCTGAGTCGATGGAGACCTGATCCGTCAAACGCTGAGAGGAGAAGGTCCTCCTTCGCTCTTGCGAAGCAGAGCGGTAACGGTGAGTAGAATCCCGGCGCCTACGATCTTCGCCAACAGGAGGCTCCGTAGGAGTGCGTGTCAGTCTCTGCGAACCAGGCTCTTGGGAGAGGCGGGTTGCTTGCCGGCAAGGGGACCCCTGCGGCCAGAGACGAGTGGGAAATGAACCAGGGTCTTGGAAGAGGCGGATTTCTGGGCACTAACCGTTGAAACTCAGTGCGCCTACCGTGTCGGATCATTTTGGCCTCGCACATACCGTGCTGGGGGCACAGCGAAAGGCGTCTCGGTAATCTCCCAGGGGTGTAGGGGGCTCTGGATAGAGGTAGCACCTTTGCTGTTCGGCAGCTGCGTCCTACATAGGACGGACGGGCATCACTGGTCCTCATCCATCTCCTTAATCTCTCACGTGCTGGCTCCAAGCGCCACACCCTGGCTAACCACCTCGGCTGGTGGGCTAAACCACGTGAGGGGGTGGTGTTCACATTGCACCACTAGACGGATGAGCTGTTTCTGACAGCCAACGGCTAGAGGAACGGAGGAGATCTGGTTGGATCCAACAGCCAAATGTGGGTGAGTAAACCTTTCCAATCAGGAGTGGAGCCCCGAAGGCAGACAGCTGCCTGTATTCACGCACTGTTCCGGCAGCACCTGCAGCCAACTGGTGCCAACGTACTGCTTTGCATTCCTTTGGCTACATCAGCGAGGCCGAGAGGGGAACCTTGACGACTGGGCACCCCAGGATCTCCATACCCTTCGCCCAGGCTTGCGCCCTGGAGAGGTCACTCCAGTGACTGACCCAGCAAGCGCATACCCATGGTCTTCCGAGACCGGATGCCAACAATCTCCCAGCCCCCGAGCGGGAAGGTCCTCCTATGATCTTGCGAGGGAGAGCGATAACGTCGCGTAGAATCCCTGTGTCTACGCTCTTCACAACCAGGAGGCTCCGGACGAGTGCGTGTATGTCTCTGTGAACCAGGCTCTTGGGAGAGGCGGGTTTCTTGCCGGCCAGGGGACCCCCAGCGGAATCCCGGCGGCTTCCTGAGAGACGAGTGTGGAACGACGGTGGAGGAGGGACGCCACGAGCGTCCCACCAAACCAGGCTCTTGGGAGAGGCGGGTTATTTCCACCAGCTGTGTCCGGGCGCGCTCTCTAATCCCTCGATTACTCAGTGGCGTTTCCTGTGTCGGATCCAGTTGGTCTCGCACGTCTGGTGTCAGGGGCACAGCGGAAGGCGCCTCGGCAAACTTCAAGTACCCGCGAGGGGAGGAGGCTCCCTCCTATAAGTTCCAGAGATTAGACCATCGCAGCTCCGGCCAGGTAGCACAGACATCACAAGTGTGGTCGGAAGCACACCCAGCGCACAGGAGACAGACTGTCTGGATATCCGATGGCCACTGGAAGCCTCCGCATCGTATGCAGGTCACCAGTAGGCCCATGCAACACACCAAACCTGAGGTGGCCTGGAACTGTGTCGATAGTAGTCTCCCCTTCCTTGGAGGCGAGCATCCTTACTAGAGTCCCTGGACGTGCACGTGAATGTCTCTGAGCCGGGCTCCGAGGGAGGCGGGCTTTCTTGCCGGTAAGGGGGACCCCCAGCGGGATCCCATGGACTTTCTTGGAGACAAGGGGGACCGATAGTGGACATGGCTTCATAGAAGGCTTCGTCCGGGCGTGCTCCCTCCTGGAAGCGGCCTCATCGATCCAGGCCCACTACGTGCACTAGTCCACTGAATCCGGTGTGTAGCTTCCCACAGAGACGTCCTGGTCTCAAGCGACCGGTGCCAAGGAGACGTTGGATGGCGTATCCACATCCTGCGCCTAGGAGACCCGACCTAGTGGTTGTCCGACGGCCACCGGCACATCTGCCTTGCGTGAAGGACGTCAGCATGCCCCCATCAGGGCGGAACGGGATCCTTCAAGCACCAACAACATAGGTCGCTCCCACCTGCAGACGCTTCAATGCTGCCATCTGCGCTGCTGAGGCCAGGTGACACAATCATTCCAATGTGGTAGGAGGCACCTCCAGTGTCGGAAGACAGGCCTAGTCCCAAATGGGCGCTGCCTGGACATGAAGAACACACCTACCAGGAGCAGCCGGGCTGGTGCTTACAGCCGAGACGCTGCTTGTCCTCTCCAGGTGGTAGTGTACTGCAACGTCCTAAGAAGTCGGACGTGTGCGTAATTGCCATACCGAGCGGGCCTTGCCAGAGGTTGTTCATGTGCGCTCCCCCTGGCAGCGGCCTCCACGATCCACGCTCGCGCACTAGTCGTGACATTCGGTGTGGCTTCTCCATGTCAGTCCGTTGTCCCTGCAACAGACAACACACCCGAAGGCCTGCGGGCGAGTCCTGTGGGACTAAGCCACGAAGGTAGCCTTCGTAACAACAAAACACACAAGCACCAAAGCGGGGTAACAGACTGTCAAGCCTGCCCGCCAGCAGTGTAGTAAGAAGGTCGACTCACTGCCATCAAGCACTAAGGTGAGCAACCAACATATGTAGCAAAAGTCAAACATGTCATGACAGAAGCGAGGTACCAAACTGCACGCCTACAACTAGCCGTGCAGTAAGCAAGTAGGCCCACTGCCGCCAAGCGCTAAGGCGAGGGGACAACATATGTACACAAAAGACGAATACGTCATGATGGAAGCGAGGTACCAAACTGCACGTCTGCAATCTAGCAGTGCAGTAACGAGGTAGCTTCACCGCCGTCAAGTGCTAAGGTGAGCAACAACATATGTACCAACCCCTGTCATAAAAGGAGTCAGGCCCCAACAACATTGCTAAGGGTGACCGTGTGTGGAAAACAACACCGGCCGCCTGCTGCACAAATCAATACGCAATGACAACCAAGACAAGAAAAACATCCGGGGCAGTAAATCACCACTTAATGTGGACATGTCACGAGGGGCCCGCCCAGCCAAGGAGCGTAAACCCCCAAGCTGCCCGCCGGAACGTATATCCACTCTCTAAGGTACGTGAGCACTTGTCCACAGCGTATGCCTGCATATGCGCGTGCGCTTAATTCATCACCCGTATCTATACCAACATCCCGCAAGGGAAAACAGAAAGGGCCAGAATAGGCGCTGGTGCTGAACAACTACGCGATGACAAGGCGTGCCCCAAACTGCCACTCAGCTAATCAGGCCATGGAGTAAAAGAATTCTCCACACCCAAGGAACAAATGCGTAGGAACTTAGCTACGATTCACCGAAGGTGAGTGGGAGCACGATTACAGTGAGAAGAAGACGAAAAAGTTCGTACCTGCACAAACCAGTGCCCAGCCCGGGAACCGGCCGAGGGTCAACCCCGCTACCTTACCTCTCTGCCGAAGGGGAACGGGGGGAGATGTCCAAAAACCCGCCTGGCACGACCGGCGAAGCTCACCGGACAGCTCACCAGCGGTCGAAGCGTAGGCGCTACGCAGTGGGGACGAGAAGCCACGCAGCAGCACAGGCAGGGCCGACGAAACGATCCTATCTCCCGCTCTTCATTCCAAGAGCAAGTCCGAAACCGAGAACCGGTCGAAAAACCAAAGTCCGTAGGCTAGAGCAGAGTGCAAGACGACCGAATCGTGCGCCTAAGTAGACTAGACTGAGGGATTATGGGTACCCGGCTTCCGGGTGGTGGGTATAGGGAGACAACTCTTGGTCCCCTCGGGGTTCCCCGAGTGCCTCCCGGGTTGTGTTTTTACACAACTGGCTCTTAGGCTAGAATGAGTAAGTAGTAGACACTTCCATTCAGTCATGTCATCGGTAATGTTTTTGAAGAAACAAATGTATCCTCATGAGGCCCTGCAATTGCAGCGGCTCACGAGGATCAATGTCTCTTGCAAATGAATTGCGTTCACTTTTTCTGGATAGTAAAGAGATTAAACTACCAGGCATATTAACTGGGAAAGTTGTCAAAGAATGCCTAAATTGGTTTACAGTCATGTCTGACCCACCTGTTCTTTGTTGAAGGAGGTGACAGTCAGTATGTGATGATGGGTGATTCCGGGGATGTAGTGTGGAAGGCTGACTTGCTGCAGGTTCTGGGCTGAAAAGTGTGAGTGCTGAGGGACTCCCAGGGACCCAGAGTACACCCCTCCAGCACCCCCGACACCTCCCATCCCCGCAGGGCCCACCAGGGGTCCCATCAAGTCACGCTTGACCGACTCTGTGTAGGGCATGTCCCTCGCTGCCGACCCATCTGTGGTGAAGGAATGAAGCAGTGAGTATAGATGTAAAAAATAAATCACCTTACAATATTACCAGTATAATCAGGAGTACAATACATAACCTATACATAACATAAAATTGTGATACAGTGTATTTCTGTGGCTATTATTACAAACAAAAATGACTTAAATTGGTAGCACTTTTTGTCATGGTGATTCTTGATAACTACAAAACAGTTTTGTCTGCCAGGCTTACCTGACAAGTAGTTTCTACTCTCTCTAAAACATACAGCTAAATACAGTCATTTTGTGTCTACTCAAATGACAGAACAGTAATAAATATTAATAAATAATTCAAACAGACCTACATTCAAACGAGAAAACCATGAGAGAGAGAGAGAGACAGAGAGAGAGAGACTCAAGACAGTTTATTGTTCAGACAAAATGTCCATACAATGGAGCGAGACATTACATAATTCATAATTCAGGTGTATATAAAAGCCATATGGCGATGTTTATATCAACACACACTTCCATTCGATCTACGTCAGCACATAACAGCCACTTTTGACCTACATGTAAAATGCGGTATCCAAATCCAGGCCACAGTTGCGTACTACACAGACCAGGTCGGAGTAAGAACCACAGTTTGCACGTGGGATCATACAAGCATGCTGCTACGGAGTTTAAATGCATGGAATACAAATCTTGCTAAATCTAGTAGTGTCTAGGATACACAATTCTTTCTTTTTGAGTTCCATAAGGTCAAACTTACATAGGTATTTGACACGCCGTTCATCATAGAATAGACAATAAAACAAAGTGAATTTCATCTTCCACAGCCTTGGCACACAATGGACACACTTTCGTTACAGCATTGGGAGTACTATATCTTTGTTCGTTACTTTGCAATTCGGTTATGACAAGTCTAAATTTGATGTTTAGATTTTTGACATAAGTTGGCTTAACCAGTTCAAAATAATTTTCTTGTACAAGTGTATGTTTAAAACTATGATACACAGTAAAACGTTCACTCTCAGAAAGCTCTGATGACCAGTTTTCTTTGGAACAATCAACCACCCTTTGTTTAAACTTGTTTATAAAAGCATTCCTGTTTCCAACACCTTGTGAAATCCACACATGACCAAACCCATTTTGAAAAAGCAAATTCTTTATCTTTGACACCCATGTTTCTTTCCCTTTATTGTCTAAATCCTAAAGCATATGATAAGCCATACTTGCAAATCTAGTAACAGGTAAAGCACAGAGTCGAAGCCAGTAGGAAACACATCTTACTGACGTTAATACTGACAGGTGATATCGACCAAGTTCACCATAAACCATCAGGTTCGGTGTGCGGAAGTTGACATTAAGAAAACGTTTCCATGCAAATGTATGGACTCTTTCAATTTCGGCACACTCGTTTATACCCCAAATTTCCGAGGCATACAACAAAATTGGGACAACCTGCGCATCAAACAGCTTGAAAAAAACATCAGGACTAGTGCAGTTGATTTTCTTCAACATACATAATTGATTGTACATTGCTTAACGTCCCAACAGCAACAAGGCTTTCTCAGGACGTGCCTGCACTGCTTGTGAAAAATAAATAAACAGAATATTGAATGTATGTCGCCAGCCGGTCCAATACGTTAAATAAACCTACGATATGGGGCCTAAATAAAGCTAAGACCATTAATTAGCAACACACATCCAATATCAAGAGCTACAGGCAGCGCAGACAGTAGGGAGAGTTTAAAATAGGAAAATAAGGTGAATGGACCAAGGGTAGACAGAAACACATGCCCCAGAATAGAGAGGAAAACCCACCCTGTGGGGCTGACCAGGGTGACCCTGGGAACTAAAAAGTAGTTAACCCCACCCAAGTCCCCCAGGGCAGACCCGGGTGGGGGCTTCAACATACAGAAAATATCGATAACACATTTTTTTGCCTTAGTGACCAAGTCATCGACGGATGTGTTTAGACTCAAACGTGTTGTAAAGTTTAACCCAAGGTACTTACACATATTGACAACTTCTACGCTTGTTCCCCCGTAAATCCATTTTTCATATTTTGACAAATACCCACCATTTCGAAACAATTATTTTCGTCTTGTCTAGGTTAACAGACAAACCAAGTTTAGACGCTTCTTTGTATAAATTGTTCAGCTGAGTCTGAAGGTCATTGGGGGTTGATGAAAACAAAGCAATGTCATCTGCAAACATCAACAAAAACAGTTACGCTGCATCGGTTTTTAGTTGGAAGCCATGTTTACAATTTTCAATAATGTACACAGCAAGCTCGTTAATCAAAAAGGAGAACAATGTCGGCGATGCTAAATACATGTAAATCTTTCATACCAGATGTAAAGGTTACAGAGGATGAAAAGCTGGGAAGGGCCAAGCAGTGATCCTAATCCCTTGGCTGTTGGTAGCGCTTTCTGTTGAGGCGATTCCTGCAGGAACCACCTTGACAGAATGTGCTGCTGACAGCCAAAGGGTTAAACACAGGATGTGGAGGACACAACAGAAATTTGAAATTCATTTTACCTTGGATTCTGTCTTACACCCAACAGATGTCAGACGGAACCCAATTTTATCACAGCAGGTGTCAGGCACGACCCAGATGCAACCCAGCACAACCCAGATGCAACCGAAGACAACTGCAATTTCAAATCACTGTTGTGGTCACAATCCATGTGTCATCCTAATAAAGTGTAATTTGCTAGCAGAGAACTGGCTGGGCAACTGGCTATGGGCTACCTTAAAACATGCAGATAATGAAAGACAGTACCCTTTGGCTGTGGGCAGCACTTTTGTCACGATGATTCCTACAGGAATCATAGTGACAAGAGCTACCGAGAGCCAAGGGGTTAATAAAGTCAAACATATTTGGTCGCTTCATAAAAAAAGTAAAAATGAAATCATAATAATCAATACATAATATGGTAATAATCCAGGTAATAATATTAATGGACTGCACCATTATCAATGAAAGTCAGCTGCAAACACACTAGAAATCAAGTTAACTCAATCACTATTTCTGAAGTGGTCTTCTCTCTTTCAGTATTTTATGTTTTACATTTATAAATATAATAATATTCATGAGAAAACTGGTATGATTATACTTCCATCCAGTGAGGAAGAAGATGGTCAAAACACACACACACACTTAGAAGCATGCATGACTGCAAGCGTGCACGCACCTGTAGTGTATTATACTTTCTTTTATGGATGGCAACAATCAATTCAAAATGACTGTATCAAAATTGATTTACATGTACTAAAACATGTTGATGTATATGTCCATATGCTCACGAAGCTAGAAAGAGTGTGTCACTTTCAACTGGTACCGGTACAGTAGAAGCTGTTTTGAAGCAACCATCTTTTTTGCAATAAAAAGTGGCTTAACCCTTTTAGCCCCAGATCCTTACAGCAGGAGATGGTTTTACCATGATAATTAAAGGGTAGTGCAAGATTAGCTTGGCGCCTGAAGGTGCCAAGCTAATCTAGCACTACCCTTTAATTATAATGGTCAAGCCATTTCCTGCTACAGGTCCATAGTCGCTAGGCAACACCTCCAAAATTTGAGAAATGGGACCTTGGGGCTAAAAGGGTTAAAGAACAGGTGCTCTCTCCAGAAGTCTTGAAAGTCAAAATAAATGCGTCACCTGTCATCAACTCTTTAGACTCCCAGAACTAAATGACTTGCAATTGACAGAATGGAAATCATTCAGTTCCGGAGTTTAACCCATTCCACCCCACGGGCGCATTTCGCAAATTTTACAGGCATCACCTCACGACTGTGTACCAGTTGCAGGAGACAGATCGACCATGATAATTGAAGGGTAGTGCCAGATTAGCTTGGAGCCTTCAGACCAATATAATTCAAGGGTAGTGCCAGATTAGCTTGGCGCCTGAAGGCGCCAAGCTAATCTGGCACTACCCTTGAATTATCATGGTCGATCTGTCTCCTGCCTTTGGGTGTCGGGGCTAAATGGGTCAAGCGTTAAAACCAACATTTAGGTGGCATCCACCTATATGATGGTCTTTAATGACCGGTGACATCTCTGGTAAGGATGGTCGCACAAACAGGTTCTGCTGTTGTACGGACTAGAGGGTTCATGGGTACTGTATTTGAAAATAAAAGAAAAAGCAGATTTTCGCACACCAGCCCGTGGTCATGACTGTTAAACTGGCTTAACACACACACTATCACACGCACATGGTTAAAAAAAGAACACAATCATACACGTAAATCGTCGTTCAAAAGTCTGAGGATCTGAAAACAAAAAAAATCATATACTGACTGAATGTTCTTTTTTCCTAAATCAAGCTTCAGAAAAGTGACTGATGTCCTTCCATTAAAAAAAAAAGAGTAGAGATGAGCAAATTTTTTAATTTACAGCTATTTTATACAAATGTAAATTAACATAAATCACCTTTGAAAGATGCCGTGTTTCTTTCCGATTTAAAAAAGTACTCTGACAAATACAACAGTAAACAAGCCACCAAAGGCAATGTACACAGCTTAACCCTTTGGCTATCAGTAGCTGGTTTTGTCCTGATAATTCCTGAAGGAATAAATGTAACAACAATTGCTACCGACAGCCAAGTGGTTAGCCTGCAATAGACGGCCACAACCCAGTAGGCAAAAGGTCCTCCTACCAGCACTAGCCGCAGACGGCCTGGACACAGCTATCAGCGCAGACCCATTGCTGCCGCCGTCAGCCTACAGACTTTTTGCTGTGCATGGGTCAACTGCAGCCAAAGTTGGCCTGATGATCTTTTGCTCACTGTGAAAATCACTGCCGTGCGTAATTATGCTCATCTCATCAGAATACAGAAGACTGAGAATGGAAACTTTAACCCGATCACGAACCGAATGGTACGAGGGACAGCTCCTCTCGAGCCCCTCCCCCCTTCAACTGAAGGGTCATGTGCACCTAAATGCCTCTCGCTGGCTCTTTTTATATCTATGTTATGAACGGTCAATATACAGTCAACATACAATGGTTACAATGACGTCCTTCATGGCAAAGAGGACGCTGTATAGGACCAAAAACACCACCACTCAACTGCAAGAGGCATAGATCCTCATGAGCCCCTGCAGTTGCGGGGGCTCATGTGGATCAATGCCTCTTGCTGGATCTATTTGTATCTATTTTTCACAAGATAAATCTGCAATGTCATTGATGGGCATTGGCAGTGAAGAGGCCCTACAAGTGGTTGCCTCTTGCAGGTATCCGGGGCCCTAGTTAGGTTCGACTATTCAGTACCAGAAAACATGACAGACTTACCTCCTCTTAGCTCCCTGTGGCCAGACATTTCCAGGGACTCGCTCACTGCAAAAGTTGGCAAAGGGCACGTTAAATAAACAAACACTATCCTTCAGAATAATGGCGCAAAGCCAACACTCTGACTAGCAAAGCCATTTCAAGAAATCACCGATTATTCAGACTATTTATCAGCCATGTGCTGGTCTGAGGTGTTGGACTTTGCAGACTAACCCATTTAACCCCACAGCTGCGTTCCCAAATTTGGGAGTTGTCAACCAACGACCATGTACCAGTTGCAGGAGATTGATCGACCATGATAATTCAAGGGTAGTGTCAGGTTAGCTTGGCGCCATCAGGCGCCAAGCTAACCTGGCACTACCCTTGAATTATCATGGTCGATCAATCTCCTGATGTAGTGTGTCAGGGCTGAATGAGTTAACCTTGCTATAGACTACACTGTGTGCGCATCATGAGTGTCTGTGCACACGTAGTTTCCATATAGTGAAACTTCTGATTCATGTGCCACGGTTGCAAGAGTTCAAGCTTTTCATCAAGGCCACATCGTTCCATGCACTAAAAATGCCAGTACACTTTTGCTGACTAGAGCTATTAACTCTTGAACTCCCAGAACTAGATGACTTCCATTCGATAGAATGGAAGTCACTTAATTCTGGGAGTTCAAAAGTTAAATAACCCTTTCTGGCTGTTGGTAGCACTTTTTTTTTTGACCGGGTGATTCCTCAACAAAATGTGCTACTGACAGCAGAAAGGTTAACGTGGAAACTATGGAAAATTTAGTGCACAAACACACATTTAGCTTATGCATTGATTGATTGTACATTGCTTAACGTCCCGACAGCAACAAGGCTTTCTCAGGACGTGCCTGCACTGCTTGTGAAAAAAATAAACAAAACATTGAATGTATGTCGCCAGCCGGTCAAATACATTAAATAAACCTAACACATGGGGCCTAAATAAAGCTAAGACCATTTAGCAACACACATCCAATATCAAGAGCTACAGGCAGTGCAGACAGTAGGGAGAGTTTTAAAAAGGCAAATACAGGTGAATGGACAAAGGGTAGACAGAAACAAATGCCCCAGAATAGAGAGAAAAACCCACCCTGTGGGGCTGACCAGGGTGACCCTGGGAACTAAAAAATACCTAACCCCACCCAAGTCCCCCAGGGCAGACCCGGGTGGGGTNTTAGCTTATGCATGATTACCAACGCATTTAGTGAAGGTTAATGAATGTCACAGCATCATCCTGGCCTCATTCAGCCTTCAAGGCCAAAGCTATTATCGCGGAGAGAGATTAATAAGAAAAGGGCATGTACAGGACGGATGGGAGGGTAGAAGAAGCTGGGATTAGGGAGGAGAGGGGAGCAGTTCAGTATCAGGACCACACACACGGCAATAAAGTCACTAGTACTTCAAGCCCTAAAGGTGAATTCCATACTATGGGAGTTTGCCTGCAGGACTATGCAAACTAGTTCTGGAGAAAGAGAGACAATGATAGTTCAAGAGTGGCATCAGAACAGCCTGGTACTCAGCTCATTTAACCGCCACGGTTGCATTTCCCAAATTTTGGAGGTGTCACACAACGACTATGTAGCAGTTGCAGGAGATGGATGGACCATGATAATTCAAGGGTATTGCCAGATTAGCTTGGCGCCTGATGGCGCCAAGCTAATCTGGCAATACCCTTGAATTATCGTGGTCCATCCATCTGCTGCTGTGGTGCAACGGGGCTAAATGAGTTAAACCCGCAACAGAGGTGTAAAAGCACAGGCAAATCAAGAGTAGTGGTTGGTGCCTGGCTGTCAACATGTAAGCACTGCGCCGACGGAGGGCTGTGCTTACCCGACAGGCAACCATCTGATGTTCTGCCTTCAAGGCACCAAGCTGTTCTGACACACCAATCCCTTTGTCCATTTATAATGTGCACAATTTAAGCTCCACGAAAAGACCTCATGCCCAGAACGCAGGTCAAATAAGAAAAAAAGAAAAAAAGAAGAAAACATTAAAGGATAAAGATAAAAAGACACCCTAGTTCAAGAGTGGCGCTAGATAGGTTAGTGCTTAAGGCATCAAGCTTTTCTGACACCAATCTAATGTTCATTTATATTGTGCACAATTTGAACTCCATGAAAAGACTTCATACCCACCGCACAGGAACAAAACTAAAAGGAAACATCTGACAAGAAAAAATATCCCCTAGCTAAAGAGTGGTGCCTCAATAGGCTGGTGCTTAAGGCGCCAAGTTTTTCTGAAACCATCCTTGAACTATCATGGTCGATCTGTCTCCTGTTGCAGTGTGTAAGGGGCAAATGAGTTTGGGGAGGATGGGGGAGAAGAGGGGCGGGTAAGTGGCAAATTATCTGGAGTGTACAACTACAAAGCAATGAAGCTTAACCCTTTTGTTGTCTGCAGCATTATTTGTCGAGGTGATTCCTGAAGCGATCAATTCACAAAAAATGCTACTGACAGCCAAAGTGTTCATGAAAAACAGAATTTTAATACTCTGCAAGCCACACATAGGCGTTTCATCATATCAACCTGCTCAACCCAGGCCAAGAAGCAATAATATTGTCCATAACATGCATTCCACATCAACACTGAGCAAATGAAATCTAGAAATTATTTTGTGCGCTAGTCTGTGATTTTTGGACCTTACAGCTCTTGCATTTAAGGTCCACAATTAGGGACCAGCACACATTTGTTGCAAAATGTATTATGACTGTGCATTATAACTGCAACTGAACTGGTGACACCACTGAAAAGAGCTACTGAAACAAAAACACTGCAGGTATTATAAAAGTTTTTAAAAAAACAAACAATACATGGATGTTTATCCTAGACTAAGAAACTGATTTGTGAAACAACATGTTTGTAAATCAAAACATATTTAACTCCTAAACCCACAGAACTAAATGACTTCCATTCTATAGTCATTTAGTTCTGTGAGTGAGTTAAAATCAAAATGATCAAATAGGCACACTCTAAAGTGATTTAGTACTGACAGAAACAAGCTATTAAAAGGATAAGAAACATCTATTCAGCAGAAATGTGTGTACCTAGGAAACGAGGAATTTCCCGAGGATCATCTGCAAACAAATGTTCCATAGGCATTGTACTTACTGCAGTAAAAAACATTAAAAAAAAAAAAAAATCAGAAATGAACCAAAACTGCAAACAGGTTTCATCTGTGGAGGAGATCTATACAGTTAACCCTTTAGCTGCTGGTAACAATTTCTGACCAAAAGCACTACTGACAGAAAAATCCAAGTAAACACTACATACTGACGACGGTGATATCAATTAACGCATTCAACCCCAAGGCCGTATTTCCCAAATTTTGGAGGCATCTAACGACTATGCACCAGTAGCAGGAGATGGATCGACCATGATAATTCAAGAGTAGTGCCAGATTAGCTTGACGCCTAAAGGCGCCAAGCTAATCTGGCACTACCCTTGAATTATCATGGTCGATCTATTTCTGCTGTAGTGCGTCGGAGCTGAATGAGTTAACACAGTGTTATTAATCAACACTATTTTTGTGCCTGCTATTACTTACGCAGCCCTGCATGAACAAAATCATCCAAATGGCACTAAAGACGTGACTCATTCCATTATACTACACTGATACGCACTGACAATTACAAATTTCACACATAAGAATGCCATCGTGCACAATGGACAAGATTCTGGAAACAGCTCCACAAATTCCTTGTTTTTCTCAAATCTTATCAACTTCATCTTGTAAAAACAAGATGCGACGAACCATAACCCACAAAGTCCCTTCTATATGAGAGCTGTCTTCACTGTCAAGGGTCTCTACCTTTTGTCTTTGACTTGATTCTGATGTTGAAGTATCTCCTTTTGAAAAAGCCTTGCAGATGTGCCAATGCGTCATAGTGAACTCTTTAAGGGGCGCGCAGTGCATATGCATCATTGGTTTGTCAATCATTTGTCACAATGTATTTTTTTGTTTTTACCTAATTTTATATGACATAATACGAGTTTCGCTTTCACTTCAAGATTTGGGAAAATGGTGACAAAACTAGAATTTCACGGTACAATTTCAGTATTGCTATAATTTTGTGTGAAATCAGGTTGACTTTACCTAGCTACATGCTATATTAAGTACACCTAAATGCTCTTCTGAAAGCGCGTCGAATGTGCATGGGTGGGATAGCAAAAAAAAAGTTGAATCCTGAAGCGGGGGTCTGGGACAGCAGAAGGCCCCCCCCCCCCCCCCCCCCCCAAAAAAAAAAAAAAAAAAAAACAATAAAAAAAAAGGCAATTTTTTAAAATCCGGAATTCCAGCTGTAGCCGGAAAAGTCCCACCCATGGATGTGTGTGTATGCGTGTGCATGCGTGCATGTGTGCACTCCAACATCCTCAAGAGGCATAGATGTTCATGCGCCCTCCAGGCACATGAGGATCTATGCCTCTTGGAGATGCACGCATATGTAAGAGAGAGAGAGTGAGCGAGCGAGAGAGAGAATTACATCATATTTAGATTATGTCTGCGTGGTGACAGAGTCGCTTCTTTTACATCACCACCACTGTCCGACTTTCTCCAGATTTAATTTTTTTCGGAAAAGAATTACATTTTACTGAAGAAGTTGAATGAGTACAAAGCTGGCTAACGAACTCATCCAATGTCTTTCTCCAAACTAGCTATATAGGGTCACCTGAAAACACGACGATGTGTGTGTGTGTGTGTGTGTGTGTGTGTGCGTGTTTGTGCGTGCATGCACGCGCGCTCCAAGAGACAGATCCTCATGCACTCTCTGAGCACATGAGGATCTATGCCTCTTGGAGATGCGCGCATGTCTGTAAGAGAGAGAGAGAGAGAGAGCACAGCGCGCTAGAGAGAATTACGTCATATTTAGAGTATTATGTCAATGTCTGCGTGGTGATGGAGTTGCCTCTTTTTCTCTAAAAGGTATTTTTTCGAAAAATACTTACCGATGACAAGACTAATAGGAAGTGACTACTTACTCACACAATTTTAGCCTAGGAACCCATTGTGCCCCTGCACAACCCGGGAGGCACTCAGAAAACCCCCAGAGGGGCCGAGAGTTGTCTCCCATGCCTGCCCATCCGGTTCCGAAAACGATGCGCATCCGGGCTCATGGAGTCCGAGCAGTGGCAGCGAGTACCGCGTTCGACTGTAACTGTGCAGTGAGGGACATGGTAGCAACTGTGGTTGGTGGGCCCAGTCTACCTTTGCCCGCTTCTACCTAAGAGACCTATCCGGCCAGCGCACCTATCTTGGCTTGTGGGGGACATCTCAGTGGCGCAGCACTCCCTCCTGTAGGTTCGCCTAGCTAAAATTGTCGGGAGTGGGCGCATAGGGAGGGGCCTCGACAGTACGTGCTCTGCGCGGGCAATGAGAGGGGTTCCAATCTTGCGGCACCCGCCTCCTATTCGCAATTCTTTCAATTAGTAATGTCATCGGTAATGATTGAGAAAATAAATTAATTTTTCTTTAAAATGTATTTTTGGGAAAAATATTTAAAGATGACATTACTCAGAGGTCCCTCCCTCCTACCCCGCTTGCCGCAGTGGTGCTAAGGCTCAGTCACTGGCGGGAAAGGGTGAGTGCGCCATCAGATACGGTAGTAAGGGAGGCCAGTAGGGGAGGCCACTCAGGGTGTCCTGGTAATGGCACCCCAATGATTGCCTCCCCTGTGAGGAGGGACACAGCAAGTTTTGGGGCTAAAATTGATGAGTTAAGCGAAGGTTCCAATTAGTAATGTCATCGGTAAATATTTTTCCAAAAAATACATTTTAAAGAAAAATTAATTTAAGACATAAACAACCATTTATAGGAAGTCGGTTGACCCAGATTAGAGTCTAATTTATTTCTTCAAAAACATTACCGATGCCCCGAAGGTGTCGCGCCCCTTGGTTCTGAAAGTAGGCTACGACTGTCGAGTAGTCAGCGAGTAACCGCAAATCCCTTTGCGCGAGTCGATCTTCCCAACGATGAGAGCTAGCCACACCACCTTCATCTACAGCCAGTAGATGAGTCTGTTCTCCTGTCCAGCTGCCTGAGATCTCAGCAAGATCTCAGATCCCAGTCTGAGCGGCTCGCATCCGTGCAGATAGCTACTTGAAGAGGAGGGGAGAAGAGGGGAATCCCTGACGCCAGCCAGGTAATGTCCGACCAAGTCGCTGAAGAAACAGTACCAACTCCGTCACAGGTACCAAAGCCACTACATCGCCCGAGGAGGGGCACCAGTGTAGGAGCAGATGAAGCTGAATCGTCCTCGCATAGTGTGTGCCTAAGGACGAAGATACGTTGCCGCGCTAAGCATGCCAACAGATGAAGCCAGGCCCTGCCGGGAGAGCTTCCGCGTGAAAGGCTCCGAGTGACGCTTCCATAAAAGTCTGAATCCATCTGCTGAGGAGGTCGGTCAAGCATCTCATACCCAAGTGGACAATTTGGCGCGATGGAACCAAGTCGGACTTGCCTCCGTTGACTAGGAAGCCTAGGTGAAGGAGTAGAGCCAGCAGGGCATCCCTATCAGTTTAAAAAGACGCTCGTCATGTGGTTCCGTAACCGCTGGTCGTCCAGTTAGGTGGCTGTCAGTTCGGACTGGAAGCTGCTCATCGGCATCCTGCCAACACACCGTTCACAACCTGGTGAATCGTTTTCGCTTGTTCTGCGGCGAGCTCTTTATACGCCGAACAGATCACCCAAAGTATCCAGGCCAAGATAGTTTGTGCCGAAATGTCTCGTCTGCCCGGAGCCAAGGGCAGGAAAAGGTGTGATATCCCTCACTGCACAGTTCGACCATCTTTCCTTTTGCGACGCACGCTACCCCTCCTCGGACTTCATGAGCCCGGGTGCGCATCATATGGCTTGCTCTGGGGCGAGCTCTTGTACGCTAGCCGAATCACCCAGCATAGCCCGTACAAGATTGTTTGTGCCGAAATGTGTCGTCTGCCTGGAGCCAAGGGCAGGAAAAGGCGTGAACGCCCTTGTCTTTGTGGCTTAGTTCTGCGCAGATACACTTAAAGAGCCCTGAAAGGGTCCTGTAGGCATGAGTCCTGTGGCTGATCCGTCACCCCGAGATGTCGGACTGTTACGACTTGTGAGGCTGACATAGGAACTCGGTTCTTAGCCAAGAAGGCAGGGTCCTTCAGCAGCTGTACCGATCCATCGGTCCTGAGTAGGAGACAGTGGGACGTACCGAAAAAGCATGGATCTCGCTAACCGCGCGGCTGTGGCAAGTGCAAGTAGAGAACAGGTCTTCCTGGTAAGATCTCCCAACCGTGCTAAAGGTAGAGGCTCAAACTCTAGGAGTTGAGCCAGGTGAGCACCCGACACAGGTCCCCACGTGGAACCAACGTGCGTGAGGTCGGGCGTTGTAGATCAAAATGGATCATCAGATCTGCCAAGTCTTTGCACGCTCCCGGATCTGGCCGTCCCAGGTGTCTGTGCGTGTCTGCCCCCATAGCCAGATCACCCCGGATGGTGATGGGAGCCAATTCTATCTGAAGGAAAGATACAGGAAAAACTCGGCCAACTGCTTTCCCTGGTTATGGTTAGGTCCGTGGGGGAAGGCGCTCTGTGGCACACCAGGATAGGAAAATGTGCCACTTTCCTTCGTAGACATTACGAGTTGAGACCCTTCCAGCTGCAGAGGTTGCTTCCACTGCAGCACCCGAAAAGCCTCTAGCGGAGACAATCTCCAACCGTGTAACAGTTGCTCCGGGCACATGTGGAACAGCTGCTGCCAGGAGCCCCGACCACGGGATGGAGAGCGCTTCTACGGCCCAGGCTAGCAGATCTGAAACGGGGGAGACAAAACGAGGAAGCTTGATTCCTCTCGTGGCGAAAAGATCGATCATCAGCTTCTCCCAATGCACGCAGAGTAGCTGGAAGATATCTGGCCTTAGCGAAAAAAACTCCGTATGTAACATCTAGCCTCGACGAGAGATGGAGTCCACGAGAACAAGAGGTGTCTCGGAAGGTGTCGTGCCCCTTGGTTTTGAAAGTAGGCTACGACTGTTGAGTAGTCAGCGAGTAACCGCAAATCCCTTTGCGCGAGTCGATCTTCCCAACGATGAGAGCTAGCCACACCTCCTTTATCTATAGCCAGTAGATGAGTCTGTTCTCCTGAGATCTCAGCAAAATGCGGTAGCAGGTGGGGCCCCCCAGTCTGAGCGGCTCACGTCCGTGCAGATAGCTACTTGAAGAGGAGGGGAGAAGAGGGGAATCCCCGACACCAGCCAGGTAATGTCCGACCAAGTCGCCGAAGAAACAGTACTAACTCCGTCACAGGTACCAAGGCCACTACATCGCCCGAGGAGGGGCGCCAGTGTAGGAGCAGATGAAGCTGAATCGTCCTCACATAGTGTGTGCCTAGGGACGAAGATACGTTGCCGCGCTAAGCATGCCTAACAGATGAAGCCAGGCCCTGCCGGGAGAGCTTCCACGCGAAAGGCTCCGAGTGACGCTTCCATAAAAGTCTGAATCCGTCCGCCTGGCAGTCCTCAATGGAGGTCAGTCAAGCATCTCGTACCCAAGTGGACAATTTGGCGCAACGGAACCATGTCGGACTTGCCTCCGTTGACTAGGAAGCCTAGGTGAAGGAGTAGAGCCAGCAGGGCATCTCTATCAGTTTAAAAAAACGCTCGTCATGTGGTTCCGTAACCGATGGTTATCCATCTAGGTGGATGTCAGACTGGAAGCTGCTTGTCGGCATCCTGCCAACACACCGTTCACAACCTGGTGAAGACCCACGGACAGAGGTCCCGTCCGAAAGGTAGAGCTCAAAAACTGGTAACTACCCCGCGCCAGTAACGCCGCGAAGCTGGCATGCAGAAACGCATCTGCTAGGTCACAGCTCCTTTTCCTACTACGCCATCCTGAGGACGCACCGCCACCCTCAGCACTCTGGCTGTCTCCATCCTGCAAAGCGGTCCGAAGAACTTGTTTAGCGCCGATACGTCTAAGGTCCGCCGCCAAAACCCTCCGGCTCGGGGACAAGAAGAGTCAACCGTAGCATGCCGTGAAGTCGGGACGCAAAAAAACACCTCTGTGGCCACCTTCTGTAAAAGGCCGTCACCAAGCCCTGCAAGACTGTCCCCATGTCCCATCCTACCGTTGCTCGCGTCCACACCAACGCTTGACTAACGGCTGTGTCTCCATCTCCAGTAATCTTCTCTGTCTCTCTTTTCCTGTTCTTTTATCTTCTTCCTCTTTATTCTTATCTTCTCTTTCTTCCTTCCCGTTACCGAGAGAGACGCGGGCCAAGGAAGTCGTCTCGTCTAATCCTTGTGTCAGAGTATGCTGGCTATGCCCCGCCCATAGCAAGGCATCCTAGTCCACCGCCAAGAGGTTACAGGAACAACTAGCAGAGAGTCGCATACCACCGCTGGTGCGTTCTTTCCTTCTTTATCACCGCCGCCCTCAGCGGAATGAAGACCATCGCCGACACAAGTCGGACGCTCAACCTCCTCTCCCAGCGCTGACACCGAGTCCTCTGCAGGTACACTGCGCGCCTCCTCTTCATCCACGGTGCGCTGAGAAGTGGCCGTCGCTCCCGGTCCTAGTACCAAGCGAAGAAGAACATGGTCCACGATCCCCCGGCGCGGGCTGCGTCGGTGTCAACGGGATGCCGCCTCCGTCCATCGGCTATCATCTTAGTGGTCCCGGCGCTGACATCGAAGCTGCGTCTCTGCGTAAGAGCGGTCACCGCCAGTCTGTCCGACGATCTGCTGCAGTTACCCGTGCGGCTGCATCGGTGTCCCAGTCAGACTGCGCGCCTCCTCGTCATCCGCCGTTCGCTGAGAAAAAGGTTGTCTCGGTGTCAACAGGATGCCACCTCCGTACATCGGTCATCATCAACGTGGTCCTGTCGCTGACATCTCCGCGTAAGAGTGGTCCCCATCAGTCCGTCTGGCGATCTGCTGCGGTTTACCCGTGCGGTTGCATCAGTGTCCTCATCAGACTGCGCGCCTCCTCGTCATCCGCCGGGCGCTGAGATGTGGTTGTCTCGGAGTCAACGGGAGCCGCCTCCATCCATCAGTCATCATTCGAGTGGTCCCGCCGCTGACGTCAAAGCTGCATCTCCACGTAAGCGCCGTCCCTGCCAAACCGGCTCAACGATCTGGTGTAGTTCGCCATCGGCTGCGTCGGTGTCCCTGTAAAGGCACCTCCGTCCAAGGATGTCCGAGAACCCGGTGCTGACGTCGCACTGCGCCGGTGCTGCCGCGTGATCCCTGCCAGACTGGTCCCAAGGTCTGATGCTCCTAGCTGGAGTCTCTGAAGCCCGGTGTCTAGACGAGGTCCGTGCCGCGCCACGCTTGAACTTGTCCGCCAGCCAGGCGAAGAGGAGAGGGAAAATGAGACGAGAAAGGTAACTGCCATGCGCCGTCCCACCGTCGTTGAACCTGCGTCTCCCGTGTAGACCAACGGCTGCCCAACCGGTCCGAGGATCTGCTGCAGCTAGCTGGAAACTCTGAAGCCCGTTGTCATGGCAAAGTCTGTTGGTGCGAGACGCTTGAACTAGTCCTCCGATCCGACGATGAAGAGCGAGAAGCCGAGACGTCAACACGATTACGGTCTCTGCCACGTGTAGACTCCACATGCTGTGACCGTTCCTTCGATCGCAAAGATCGAACCCTTTGGTATGTCTGTGCTTCGGTGGTCCGCCGTCTATTAGAACTCTCCATATGACGGCTCATCAAAATCACCACACTGGTCCTCTCCTGAAGGAGGCTATCATCGCCAGTGGATTGCCTGTGGCGCCACTCTATCTCTGGACCCCGAAACCTTACTATTTGGCTTATCAAGTTGGCGTCTTGACATCCTTTCCCCCTCCGAGAGAGGTCCTGAAGGTGTGACCCTGTGCAGGCGCTGGTCCGGCCTACGGTAGTAGGGCGCTCTCAACTCCCGAGGGGGGGTTCCCCCGTTTCTGCTGCCTGGGTCTTCTTATTGCCAGGAGGGCTTCCGTGTGACCCAACATAATCCCTGCAGGGGGACGAGCTCTCAAAGGCCTAACTAATCATAGGGTGGCGAACCCCTGCCTGGCCTATTTCCCTTTCTGTCGATCAAAGGGTATAACTGAGCTCTTGGTGCTGTGCGGGATGGCGAATCCCGTCGGCTGCTATTAGGCTCAATTGTCCGCGCAGGACGAGGCAGCTCTGCACGAAGCACCGGTGGGGGCAGCAGGACCCTTTTTGCGCTGACAACCCACGATGTCTGAAATTGCATTTCTTCGTTTCACATTCAAGGCTCTCTTGCGTCTCGGCCTTTCTCTCCAGTAAAAGGCCCATAGTAGTGACCAAAGGTTTTCCACGTAGCACAAGGCGCGCACGGTCGACTGGAGGAACAGCCAGAGCAGGTTAGACAGACATCATGTACATCACTAGGCCACTGGAATTCGCCAAACAGGGTGCAGGTCCTAACTTGAGCACTGTAACATAAGACAGACAAAAAGGCCCTGCGAGCACTAGGGAGCCTCAAGGAGGGTCCGAGTTCCCGAACGGTCGTGTACATACAATTCGGAAAATGCCTTTGCCCGGTCAAACGCCAGCTGAGGCAGTAACCGAAGCTTTACCTGTCCATGTCTGAACACAGAAACGACACAAGCACAGAATAATATCCTCTTTCTTTCTTTTTCTTTCCTTCCATAGGCAGTGATTAGGTTGAGTTTTGCAGTCAATAAGTCATATGACCGGAGGAACATAAAATCAATAGGTCATTTTGAAAATCCATAAGTCAAAAAAAAAAAAAAATTTGTTTCGGCATTTTCGATGTCAAACTTGTCAACACATCTTGATAACTTGGCCCGCAGACTCTCTCACTGTTTACGTTTTCGCGGTGCTTGCCTGCCATTTGGTTACGGTCATGGCTGTTTTCAGTTAGACTCAATTGAGAAACCTGAGCATGAATGGAACCAGTCAGAGGCGTAGATTTTCATGAACCCGCGGGCAGAGGCGACTCATAGGATCTGTGCCTCTTGCAGATGTGGATTATAATCGTTACTTAGTCCGCATCTACTTCCTCAGTTTGAGCAACACTATAAGATTAAGATAAAATCTCGAGCAATATGCATAGATTCTCATAACGACCCTTAGGTGGTGAGGACTTTTGAACGTCTATGCCTCTTGCAGACTTTAGAAACTCAATCTTGCACTGGTTACATTCATCACTCAGCCCACTATAGGTGTTATACTTGGTGTATAAAATAGCAAACGCAAGTATATTTGGCAATTTCGGATTTTTATTTAGTTTTTGCTATTTTGCAATCTAATGTAATCAGGTTTGCGTTTCAATGACTTCCATTACAATATGCTTTTTTCAGTAAACATGTGTGCAAGCACTGAATTACTGTGCTACAGTGAAGAGCACAATGGTTCTCAGCAACAAGTGCCAGTTTTCTGGCAGTACCGATTCAAGCTTTAGTATCCAGGACACCAACCTCAACACATTTTTGTCAAATTGTCATAGACAGACACCCCCATCCTCCGCCCTCTCCTAGAAAACAACAAAGCAAGAACAGATTGTGGTTGTCATAGTACATAAGCTAGCAGAGTTTACCGTGCACACCCCCCCCCCCCCCCCAAGTACTCAATAAGATGGGTTTCAAAGTGTACCTTAGTATGTCCTGAGATGTTTAAGCCATGTTCCCCCTAAAATCCTTAGGAACACACCAGAGATATAGCCGATGGCGCAAGGGTACCTCATTCATGCTCTTCGTGGATGCTAAAATGAGGCTGAGAAACATTTTCCTGCTGCCGACCTCTTGACAGCTCACTCATTGGCAGCCAGAACAATATAAGATTTAAAGATAGTCATCAAGTAATTGAACGTTGCAGAAAAAGAAGGCAAAAAAATGGAGGTGGAAGTGATGATCTCGTGGTGGACATGTGGAAACTAAGTATTTTGATAACATTGTTTAGGCTGTTAGGAACCATGAAACTTATTATGCATATTCATATTTACACATTTCTAGATAAAATTAATGGAAAAGAAAAGGGGATACCTTACTAGACCCGCCTTATGCTAGGTAAAATATCACCTAAAAGACCAGCCACTTAAAAATAGTTACAATTAAATTGATGGGTTACATTGAAATTAATGAAATGATCACAAATTGTTATGCTCATTATGCATAATTTGTTATGAAAACTGGCAAAAAAATATTTAAACAGAGGAGTATGACATAAGCAATTGCTATGGTCATTTTGCGTTCTTTTGTGTACTGGTAAAATGGGGGTAGGGCAGCAGATTTAGCCACTGTGGCCCCTAAATGCATCACAGCATCATAAAATCAGGTTGGCAGTAACTGTGGTACTCTATCCTAACCAATAAAACCTAAGAAAGACCTATCACTTGTATAAAGAATTTTTGAGGGCATCAGAAACAACGTATGTTCCCTAATTCAGCAATTTTAAATGGGAAAAAGCTATCATTCACCATGAATTTACTGTAAAGGATGCCGACTTTCCTTATTTTCTTGCACTTTACGCTCACATTATTGAAACTTAATAGGTAAGGAGAGGTCAAAATGAAATGGAATAAATTTAGTAATTTTTTCTAATTAATTTTGTTTATTTTTACAACTTTGGGGTAGGGATACAAAATCAACCACTGTGGCACTCACAGTGATCATAGAATCACCTAGTTAAGTTTATAATAATTGTGACATCCTGTTTTAATGATGTAAGCCTGAAAATAAACTGCCAGTGCTATAAAAAATGTCTGAAGGCATCTGATACATTATTTTTGTCTTTTTTGCGGAAATGGCTGTTTACTGGGTGCACACATATCTTCACTGTGAGCCAGAGATTCAATATTTTTTCATTCTGTTTTTTTGCAGAGGACGCAGAAGGTGTGCCTTAACATAATAGTGTCTGATTTGGGCTTTTCGAATGAACTCTGATTTATTTAGAGGAAAATGTTTCTCAACCTCATTTTAGCAACCGCAAAGAGCGTGAATGGGGGTGCCCTTGCGCCATCGGCTATATCTCTGGTGTGGTCCTAAGGATTTTAGGGGGAACATGGCTTAAACATCTCAGGATGACATACTAAGGTACACTTTGAAACCCATCTTATTGAGTACTGGGGGGAGGGGGGGGGGTGCACGGTAGATCCTGCTAGCTTATGGACTATCAGTGTACAACTAATTACATGTGGACTTCAACTGCATGACGCGAACAAAGCAAGATTGAGTTACTGATTGTGTAACCATGAAATAAGAACGAAGGTTATATGTGTGAGCACGAGAGACCACTGGTACATCAATTGCAACATCTTACATTACAACATTTTGGTCATCATGTAAAAATACACATATCTGTGCAAAAATTACGAACCGGCAGCACTAACAGTTAAGCCATTTCCTTTGCTTCTAGACGTCTATTATGAATACGTGAACTGCTGAACTGCGTGAAAAACAAAACCTGGCTACATTGCCTCTTACAGGCGGAAGGCGTTTTGCATCATATTGGACCGTGTACCTAGTCAGGGCCAATGCTTGCAGTATTGTTTACATTTGCTCGAGACAGGGGGCAAGTGTCACCCATCACTGTTGGCAGCTGGCCTCCCGCCTCCCTAATCTAGGATGCACTCTGTTCAATGAGGACTGCGGGTCTAAGTGATTGTTTAAAAAATGAATAAGTCATATGACCGGCTCACTGACAGAGCAATGCGTCATTTCAAATTTGTATGCGTCAATGACCGATGACCATCCTATTCGCTGCATAGGACGAAGAATCACAAAAGTAGAGTACACACAATCCAAGGTCGGAGCACGAGGTGCACACGACCGGCCTAACTGAGCTAAGCGAAGTCACTGGCGGGAAAGGGCGAGTGCACCACCGGATACGGTAGTAGGGGAGGCCACCCGGGGTGTCTTGGTAATGGCACCCTAGTGATTGCCTCCCCTGTGGGGAGGGTTGATTGATTGATTGATTGTACATTGCTTAACGTCCCGACAGCAACAAGGCTTTCTCAGGACGTGCCTGCACTGCTTGTGAAAAAAAACAAAACTAAACAGAACATTGAATGTATGTCGCCAGCCAGTCAAATACATTAAATAAACCTAACACATGGGCCTAAATAAAGCTAAGACCATTTAGCAACACACATCCAATGACGTTATTTTTATCTTGTTACCTTTTATTGTGAGAGGTTTAGGCCTGCCCGCCTTCGACATCATGGACATGCTATTAAATTTGTCCCACCACGACCCCTCCTAAAAAGTCCCTTCTATAAATAGAGGGGACTTAAAAAGTCATGATGTGAATAAACCACTTACTTACTTACTTACGCCTGTCACCCCTACCCGGGTATAGGCCGTCGACGAGAGACCTCCAGCAACTCCTGTCCTGTGCTTCTCCTTCAATTCTACTCCAGGTGGTTCCCAGTCTCTTGATGTCTGCTTGGAGGTCTCGACGCCAGGAGTTTCTCGGCCTACCTCTTTTCCTCTTTCCCTGGGGGTTCCATGACAATGCCTGCCTAGTGATACTGGAAGCTGGCTTTCTCAGACTGTGACCGATCCATCCCCATCTTCTTCGCCCAATTTCATTCTCTGCTGTTATCTGCTCTGTTCTCTCCCAGAGTCTGACGTTGCTGATCTTCTCTGGCCAGTGGATTTTCAAAATTCTTCTAAGGCAACTGTTCATGAAGGTCTGTACTCTGTTGACTGTGGTTTTTGTCAATCTCCATGTCTCTGCTCCATATAGGAGAACTGCTTTTACATTGGAGTTGAAAATCCGGACTTTGGTGTGTTGTGACAGCTCTCTGGAACTCCACACTTTTTTCAACTGGAGAAAGGCTGCTCTGGCTTTACCGATTCGTGCTCTGACATCTGCATCAGTGCCGCCTTTTTTGTCTATGATGCTCCCGAGATAGGTGAAGGACTCCACCTCCTCCAACGGGGTGCCAGCAAGCAAGACTGGTTCTTCCCTGGTTGCGTTCAGCCTCATTGTCTTTGTTTTCTGTTTGTGAATGGTGAGGCCCACTTGGGACGAGATGTCAGCAAGCCTCGTGGTCTTGTTCTGCATTTGTTGATGAGTGTGGGACAGTAATGCCAAGTCGTCTGCAAAATCGAGGTCGTCAAGCTGTGTCCACAGTGTCCACTGTATTCCACTTCGTCTGTGCTCTGTGGTCATCTTCATGACCCAGTCTATGGCCAGTAGGAAGAGGAATGGAGACAGCAGACACCCCTGCCTGACACCAGTTCTGACCTGGAGCTCTCTGGTGAACTGCCCTTCGTGGATCACGCGACATGTCATGCCATCATAGCTGCTCTTGATCAGGCGGACGAGCTTTGTGGGTACACCGTAGTGTCGTAGGAGTTTCCACAGAGTCTCTCGGTCCACACTGTCAAATGCTTTCTCATAATCCACAAAGTTGACGTACAGCGGGGAGCTCCACTCCAGAGACTGTTCCACGATGATGCGGAGAGTGGCGATCTGGTCTGTACATGATCGGTTCTTCCTGAATCCTGCTTGCTGGTCTCTCAGCTGGGGGTCAACGGAGCTCTTCATTCTCTCTAGGATGATCCTGTTGAAGACCTTTCCTGGTACTGACAGCAAGGTGATTCCTCTGTAGTTGGAACACTTGCTGAGGTCGCCTTTCTTGGGAAGCTTGATTAGGTACCCCTCCTTCCAGTCAGCTGGCATCACCTCCTCTTCCCAGATCTTTCCAAACAGTGGGTACAGCATCTCAACTGTTGTCTCTAGGTCTGCTTTCAGAGACTCTGCTGGAATGCCATCTGGCCCTGCTGCTTTGCCATTCTTCAAAAATGCCACTGCTTTTCTGATCTCTTCCCGGCTGGGTCTGTCACAGCTGATGGGTAGGTCGGTCTCTGCCGGCTGGATGTCGGGGGGGTCGGGTGGGCTAGGTCTGTTCAGTAACTCTTCAAAATACTCGGCCCATCTGTCGAGTTGGTCTGCTCTGTCTGCAATAGGCTTGCCTTCTTTGTCTTTTACTGGTCTTTCTGTATGGCCATACTTACCCGACAATCTTCTGGTAATGTCGTAGAGCTGTTTCATGTTGCCGCTGCCTGCTGCCTTTTCTGCCTCTGCTGCCAGGCTGTCTGCTTGTGAAAAAAAACTAAACGGAAAATTGAATGTATGTCGCCAGCCGGTCAAATACGTTAAATAAACCTACAACATGGGGCCTAAATAAAGCTAAGACCATTTAGCAACACACATCCAATATCAAGAGCTACAGGCAGTGCAGACAGTAGGTAGAGTTTTAAAAAGGCAAATACAGGTGAATGGACAAAGGGTAGACAGAAACACATGCCCCAGAATAGAGATAAACCCACCCTGTGGGGCTGACCAGGGTGACCCTGGGAACTAAAAAATACCTAACCCCACCCAAGTCCCCCAGGGCAGACCCGGGTGGGGCACCCTGTGAGGAGGGACACAGTAAGTTTTTGGGATAAAATTGAGTTAAGCGAAGGTTCCAATTAGTAATGTCATCGGTAATGATTTTGAGAAAATAATGAGACATTCAATTACAATATGCTCGGAGGCTCTCTTAGCCACTCCTTTAAGAAAGTATTTTGCCAAGTTTCAAGCTTGTGTGTACAGAAAAGTCGGAGATTCTCTTGTTTACATACATACGCACGCACACACACACACACATACATGTGCACACACGGTGCTTCGCGCTAAATGTACGTTCAGCAGCGAGGTTAGTGTAACTAGACATGACGTTATTTTTATCTTGTTACCTTTTATTGTGAGAGGTTTAGGCCTGCCCGCCTTCGACATCATGGACATGCTATTAAATTTGTCCCACCACGACCCCTCCTAAAAAGTCCCTTCTATAAATAGAGGGGACTTAAAAAGTCATGATGTGAATAAACCACAGCGGGAGATAAATTAGCCATGACAGTTGAAGAAGTGTAGTGCTGGATTGGGCGGTGGTCAAGGGGAGTGGTGCCAGTGTGGCACTACCCTTGAACTATCACTGTTAAATTCGTGAACTTTTCAAACGCCCCCCCCCCCCCCCCCCAAAAAAAAAAAAAAAATTATATATATATATATATATATATATATATATATATATATATATATATATATATATATATATATATATATATATATATATATATATATATATATAAATATAAAAGAAATTAATACAATAAATAATAAGCTGCAAATATACAATCAGCTCAACTTACGCAAGACATGACCCCGGACAGGCATGGATTTATCGGGAAAGACTGGAAAATTTCCAATGGCCTTGCGAGGACTGCTTGGCTCAGATACATTGCCAGACACCATGCCCGATGGGATCTGGACGGTTAGCTGCTGATCAGCCGACAGGGGTGAGGGCGGGAGAACTGTTGGCAGTGGTAGTGTACGGACTTCCGTTCCAAATCCTGCCTTGTTCAACACCTGCAAATAATGATGGGACGTTCTTTTATTGTCTTGTCCTCCCTCTTTCCTATAGTGAAACCCTACAGCAACATCCAGACATCGGCTTAAAGCATCCCAAAACAAAGTCAAAATGTTTTGTTATTTTCAGAATACTGTTTCACCATAATAGATAAAGAAGTCGTTTCTTAATCAGAATAAAGTTTAAATCTTTAGGTGTCAGTAGCATTTTTTGTTGCTGCGATTCCTACAGATGTCATCACGACAAAAAATGCTACTGACATGCAAAGGGTTAAGACATTTGGTTGCAGCCCTCGACTGTAATGACGTCCACAGAGAAATAAAGCAACGGCTTCACTGGATCACCACAATTACTGTGGCACGTATCCCCATAACAGTTGCAATGTTAACTCTTTGGTGTCCGAATCTGTGTTTTGTCATGATTCCTGCAGGAATAATCATGACAAAAACAGCTACCAACACCCAAAGTGTTAACACCAGACAAGTACCTCAAACTGTAGATGTAAAATGAGGCAACACCTTGTGACCAAGAAGCACTGAATCCCTGCACCTACAGAGTATTATGAGAATATACACCTCTTGCAGATGGAGTGGGCTGGATGAATCCACAGAATGTCTGAAAGTCTGTGCAATGTTTGACCCACTTCTGATTTCGGGACAGCTTCTATTGTTTCAGTTATAATCACAAAACAAACTTGTCTCACCTCCCCATCAAGAAAAGCCACCTCGCCTCTCAGCACCACCCGTTGCACCATGCCGCACACCTGCCGACCAGCAAAAGGTGTCCAGCGCGACTTGGTGAAGGTCATGGCTGCAGGGATGGTCCAGCGACTCTCAATGTCCACCTCCACGTACGTGTCAGGCTGCTCGGGCAGGTTGAATATGCGGCGTGGGTTGGTGTGAAGTTTGGCAATAAGGTCCTGTTTAGTAGAAGAATGTCATGATTTTTCTCTTCACTTTTCTCTATAAAGCATGTCGAGTCTTTGCTGTTCACCGTGATAAATTTGGCGACCATGGAAGTGCATCACACACTGTCCTGCATTACATATTACAGTAATACAGTGGAGTCCAGTTAACACGAACTCGCTTTACATGAATTTCTGGTTAACACGAACCGTTTTTGCGTTCCCGGCCAACGGCCTTATTCTGTATTAAAATTTCAGATAACATGAAATGCTTAACATGAAATTTTGCTTTACACGAAGCTGGTTTTGGTTCCCAACCAAGGCAATTTCACCATTATTCTCCTGTTTAACACGAACACAGATTTCATTCACCGAAAACCAATTCACATGTCGCTCTCGCGCTGTAGTACACGACAGATCAGAGCGAACTCTAGTCTGTGATTGGCTGAATAGCCTTCAGCTGTTGTAATCCGTCTTCCCATTGGCTAGCGTTTCTGAACAGTATTCATGTTGTTTGCATCATTCGTGTACCAACACAACCATTTTACCGATGCAGGATTGTACTTCAGCCAGTTGCTTTTACCTGATCGATTGTAACTTACTATGGATTTTACCCGATGGATTTTACATTAAATACACGAGCTGAACACGTTTGCTTGTGTTTTCCTAGTGAGCTGAAGGTATGCATATAAAGTACGATAATGTGCACTTTTAACCTCCTACTCATTCACGCACATATCTCTTACACACTTGCTCCTCGAGGGCCGTGATCAATTTTAAGGCCATATTGGTTAACACGAAATACGTTTAACACGAAGTGATTTTCCGTGTCCCCAGAAATTCGTGTTAAGCGGACTCCACTGTAGTACCATACTATCATGTGCCAAACAAAAGCCTGTTTGACTGTCCTGATACGCTGAAAGTAAATGCCAAACACCACTTACTGTCAACACTTTACAGAGTTTATAAAATCCGATTTTCCTCTCAAAAGAAAAGCAAAATACATGTATTGGACTGGACAGACACCAGAACACAAGCATCAAAACTCACATCCCCAGTCTGTGAGGTACAAAATCAAAGGCACTTAGCCAGCATTTAAGCAAGAATACTCACATCAATGGTGAGACGTCCCTCGGACACAGCGGTGAGAAGCAGTGGCAGCATGGTCTCTAGGCCTGGGAATCCTGGGGGCGGCTTCTCACTGTCCTTCTCCTCAACTGTGTGGGGCGCTGAGCAAATGGTAACAAGCAAGTCAAATTTAACCCATTTAGCCCTGATGCACTACAGCAGGAGAAGGATCGAACATGACAATTCAAGGGTAGTGCCAGATTAGCTTGGCGACGCCAAGCTAATCTGGCACTACCCTTGAATTATCATAGTCGATCCATCTCCTGCACTTGGTACGTAGTCTTTAGGTGACACCTAAAAAATGTGTCCATGGAAATGTGGACAAGGGGTTTTATGGATTAACCCTATGGATGTTAGGGGCGTTTTTGGTTGTGATGATTCATACAGGAATCATCCCAACAAAAAGCCCTACCAACAGCCAATGGGCTAATCCATGACAAACTTAAGAGTGTGCCGACAATACATACAGTGACAAACATAATCCTGATGACCACGCTTATTTGTTTGGAGAATGCTTATTAGCTTATTTGGAGAATGCAAACGCGGCTGACTGCAATCTGTATCATTAGTGTAAGAAAGGACATAATCTTTTCTTTAACCCTTTGGCTGTTGGTAGCGGTTCTGTTGCAATGATTCCTGCAGTAATCATCCTTACAAAAGCTGCTACCGACAGCCGAAGGGTTAATTCTTGGAATGTCGGTAGTACTTATTTTCGAGGGGATTCCTCCAGGAATCACTTTGACACAATGCACAATCAACACCCAATTAGTTAACTTTACAGAAATTTCTATACGTAAGATTTTTAAAATTCATGGATTTCAGACTGCCAAGTTTCACACATGCATTCCCCCAAACAATACACATCACTAACCGTGGTCAGAAGCAAAGCAGTCGATAAAGTCCATGTTATCCCACAGTGCCTGTTGGTCCTCAGGAGTCACTAGGGAGGGGCGCACCTCCCCTCGGCCACCGCCTAGCTGTTTGGCATCTGCAGCCGTCAGGAAAAGATGATGTGGGGTCACTTCACACGTCACAGGCAAGCCCCTCTCTTTCGCTGCCCGCACCACCAGAATCTAAAAGAATGTGTACAAGTATGAAATGTGGTCAAGTGTTCATGTTTAACCCATTTAACCCCAAAGCCACATTTCCCAAATGTTAGGTGTCACCTAACAACAATATACTGGTTGCAGGAGATGGATTGACCATGATAATTCAAGGATATTGCAAGATTAGCTTGGCGCCCGCTGACGCCAAGCTAATTCAGCATTACCCTTGAATTATCATGGTCAATCCATCTCCTGCTGTAGGGCATCAGAGCTAAATGGGTTAAATGAGACGCACTCCAAAGTGATCTGTATCACAATGCATCATAAAAAAATGGATTTTTCTCTAAAATGTATTTTTTCGAAAAATACTTACCGATGGCATGACTAATAGGAAGGTACGCTTAGCTTACCAATTTCAGCCCAAAAATTCATTGTGCATACCTCACAACCAGGGGGGCGACTCTAGGGGCTCGTTACCAGGACACCTCGAGTAGCCCCCCTTGCATCCCTATCCGGTCATGTGCCTGGCCGTTTCCCGCAAGTCTTTGCCTTAGCTCAACAGCGGCAAGCGGGGCAGGAGGGAAGGACCTCCGAGTCATGCCATTGGTATTTTTCGAAAAAATACATTTTAGAGAAAAAGCCACTTGTTTTCTCAAAACTCTTACCGATGGCATGACTAATAGGAAGAATAGCGAATAGAAGGAGGGTACCGCCTCCTAAGTATTCCACCCGACAACCTTGGCACAATGCCCCCTCAAGTGCAACCAGCAATCGAGGCCCCCCCACGCGCCACATCTGACAATTTCAGCTAGGTGATACCTATGGCACCCGTGGTGCCTGGAGGGTGTGCTGCGCCGCCGAGATGTCCCCCACCAAGGCCGGGACGTCGCACTGGTCAGATAGGTCTCGCAGGTAGAATCGAGTGAAGGTAGACTCGGCCCGCCAACCCACGGCCAGCCCAATGTCTCTCATGGCGCCGTTGCGGTCACAGCCACTGTTCTGACCTCATGTGCGCGTAAGCCCATCATCTTCGCCCGTACCGGGGAGAGCTCTTTGTATGCCGACTGGGTGACCCAGTGGAGCCAGGATGCGCTCATCTGCGCGGCGATGTCTCATCTGCCCAGAGCCAAGGGCAGGAATAGGCATGAGCGCCATCGTCTCAGCGGCTTAGTTCAGCACAGGTGAATTGTCCGTGCTCGGGACAACCAGGACTGGTCGATAAACTGAGCAGGCGGATGGTCAACACCTGCCGCGCAGTCACTGGGAGCTGGCTCTTGGCCAGAAACACCGGGTCAGTGAGGAGATGCATCAAACCATCGGCCTGAACTAGAGACAGGCGTGTTGCAAATAGGAGGCGTGGATCTCGCTCACTCTGGACGCCGTGTCAGGTCTTCCTGGTCAGATCTTCCAGCCGCGCTAGGGCTAGAGGCTCGAACCGCTCCGAGTTGAGCCACGTTAGGACCCAGGACAAATCCCAGCGAGAGATCAGTGAGCGGGAACCGGTCTCTGAAGATCCAGGTGAGCCCTTAACTCCGAGAGGTCTTTGCAGGCACCAGGATCCAGCCATCCTAGGCGGCTATTGTATCCACAATCCTAGCCAGGTAACCTCTGAAGGTGATGGGGGCCAGGTTCATCTGGGAGAAGAGCCACAGAAAGAACTCGGCCAGCTGCGGAGTAGTCAAGCCTGTGGGGGGAGCTGCTGCTGCGCACCAGGACTGGAGGACCCGCCACTTTCCCTCAGACATTACGGGTAGAAGCCCTGCGAGCTGCTGCGATTGCCTCCACAGCCATACCTGAGAAGCCTCTTGCGGCGAGAGCTTGCCGGACAACCTCCAAGCATGTAAAAGCAGCCGTTCCAGGCCAGGGTGAAAAAGATGCTGCTGGGGCTGCTGACCATCGTCCGAGGCATGGGAAGCCACAGCGGGGAGTCCGTGGCTAGGCTCGGAAGGTCGCTGGTCCAGCTCTCGGCCCAGCTGAAAGACGCCACTAGGAGCAGTATCGCATTGTTGCCTCCGAGCTTCTGGAGCACCTCAGTACGAGGACGGAGGAGGGGGGGGGGGAACGCGTAAGCCACCAGTCCATCCCATGGGATAGAGAGTGCGTCCACGGCCCAGGCGAGTGGATCTGGAATGGGGGAGATGAAGCGGAAGCACTCAGAGTTGAGCCCCGTCTGCTCCACCTCATGCCAAAGAGGTCGATCATGGGCATCTCCCAGCGCGCGCAGAGGTGGAAGATGTCCGGGCATAGGGACCCCCCCCCCCCCCCCCCCTGTGCAGCAGCTGCCCATGACGTGTGAGATGGTGTCCGAGAGTTCGTTCTGGTGGCCCAGGATGTGCCGCGTCCGAAGCGAGATGCCGCGATCTCTGCACCACAGGAGGACCTGGTACAGGAGGATGCAGAGAGAGAGAAGTGCGTCCTGCCCTGGTTTTGTACATAGGCCACAACCATCAAGTGTCGGACAGCACCAGGATCTCTTGTAGAGCGAGGCGATCTTCCCAGGCGTTGAGCGCTAATCACACAGCCTTCAGCTCCAGCCAGTTGTGTGTCTGTCTGCGTGATCCTGCGACCAGCTGCCCGAGGTTGTGAAGAACTCTGGGAGTAAGAGCACTCCCCAGCAGGAGTGGCTCGTGTCTGTGCAGATGGAGAGCCAGAGTGTCGGGGAGGAAGGAGTGGAACCCCCGACGCCAACCAGGTCTTGTCCGTCCACCGAAGAAGATGAGATCTGGCCAAAGGGGAGACAGGGACCAGGGCCGTCAGATCTCAGGACGATGGGCGCCAGCGGAGGAGTAGATGCAGCTGGATCGGGCGAGAGTAGAGTCTGCCAAGAGGCAGGAGGTCCACCGCCGCGCTTAGGAAACCGAGCAGTTGGAGCCACACCCTGGCCGAAAAGCTTCTGCGCGCGCGACTTGGAGAGCCAGATCCACTACCTTCCGGGAGCCAAACGCGGTTGATATCGGTCCAGAACTCCATGCCTAGGTGAATGAACCGGTGCTAGCGAGCGAGATCAGACTTGCCTCCGTTGACCAGAAATCTGAGCCGGCGGAGCAGGGTCAGTAAGGTGTCCCAGTCCTCCTCTAAGGCTGTCGCCATCTGGTTCTAGAGTAGCAGATCGTCCAGAAAGTGAGGCCATCTGTCGGAACCTGGAGATGATGCCGTCGATGATCCTGGTAAACACCCAAGGGCCGAGGTCTCGTCCAAAGGGCAGGGCCCGAAACTGATACACTACTCCGCCGAAGGCGAAGCAAAGATAACGACGAGACGCCGGGTGCACGGGAATGTGAAGATAGGCAACTGCCAGGTCGAGGCTCACGGAAAAGTCCTGGGGCTGCACCGCGGCCCTCAAAGCTCTGGCCACCACCATCCGGAAGCTAGAGGCCCAAATGTACTCGTTTAGCGCCGAGAGGTTGATGACCGGACGCCACTTGCCGGCGGGCTTGGCGACGAGGAAGGCTGCAGAAGGCCGGGGAGTCAAGACGTGAGACTACTTCCGTGGCCTCCTTCCGCAGCCGAGAGACTACCTTGTCGCGCAGAGCTTCTACCTTGCCTTGTTCCCCCCACACCTGAGTGACGCAGCAGAGGGGGAGACTGGAAGAGATCCTCAGGCCCTCCGAGATGGTCGAGAGAATCCAAGGGTCGTACTGAAACAGTCGGTGCCATGCGCCGCTGTCAAGGGCTAGCCTCCTGACGACCCTACAGGAATCGGCGGGGGGACGGGAGAAAAGTCAGTGGGCCCGGCCGCACCCCGGTCCCCAGGTGCCTATATACCAGGTAGGGGTGGTGGCATGAAAAGCGCGCAAGCGAGCTGGGGGGGGGGGGGGGGGGGGGGAGGGGGGGGGGGGGGTCAGCCAGGCCAGTCCAAAAGAGAAGAGATCCCCTGAAGGTTAGTTATTTGGGTTTAACGCCGAGCAGGCAACTAAGGCCATCTCACGGCGGGAAGGGTAAAAATCTGGTCAGCCAGACTAAAAGAAAGGTGTTAAGACATGATGTAAATATACCTTAAAAATATGTCAGGCTAAAATGTCGCACAGGTCTTTAAAGAAAACGTCGGAAGACTCTCAAAAAGGTCAAAATAATAGAAACATCATAATCTATAAACGCTCAAATCTTATTAAAAATATGGCACTCTCTCAGAAAACTGAAGATCTTGTCCGGGGGCACATCCCGGAACAAAACCTTCAAGGAGTCTGCTGTGAAATGTTTATACCTTGCGTCGATTAGATCAGCACAAGACAACAAAAAGTGTTGAACAGAGTACTGCTCGTCGCAGGCATAACACCATGGACGCTCCTCCTGTTTAAGTAAATAAGAGTGCGTAACATACGTGTGGCCGATGTGTAGCCGAGCCAGGACAGTCTCCTCACGGCGGCTGCCGCAGCGATAAGGTAGACCGTCTGACAACTTAGGAAGGGCTTCATGCAGCTTGTTAGCTTCCTCTTTGTCCCACTCGGACTGCCACTCACGGGCTATGTACGCACTAGCCACATGTCTAAAATCACTATAAACAGTCTGTGTGTCAGGGACAGGGTCATTGCGGGCATCGTTGGCAGCAGAATCTGCGATCCTGTTGCCTTCGATGCCCACATGCCCTGGCACCAAAATAAAAATGATATCATAATATTCCTTCATCAAGTCCGCGTGGAGCTCTCTGATCTGCACCAGCAGTGGGTGGTCATTTCCCGTGCCCTGAAGGGCCTGCAGGGCAGAAAGAGAGTCAGACAGAATCAGGAAGTTCCTTTCTCTAGATCGATAAGCATGCTTGAGTGCCAGCAGAACCGCCTGCAGTTCTGCACTAAATACAGATGAGTGGTCTGGGAGGCGGTGCTTAAATGGGCGTCTAGGATGGCGAGAGGATACTGCGGCCGCAGCCACTCTCCCATCCTCAGACTTTGACCCATCGGTATAGATGCGACAATAGCCAGGAAAAATTGAAAGCAGTTCATTGAGGCTCTGTTGGTATATGGCTGGTGGAGTAGAGTCTTTCTTGTGGGCAGTCAAGTCCAGCAAGATGTCAGGAACTGGTAAGAGCCAAGGTGGAGTGATGTGTTGCAGGGATTCCGAAACTCTGTCCAGGTCCAATCCGGCCGCCTGCAGATGAAAGTGGACGGACAGCTCCCGGATGGGTATCATAAATCTCTGCAAACGATGGTTTAAAAACACAATCATAGGCAGGATTGTCTGGATGGGCCTTCAGTTTCAGAACGTAGCTGAGCACGAGGCGGATGCGGCGGAGCTTGAGAGAAGGCTCCCCTGCCTCGGCATACAGACTAGGAACTGGAGACGTCCTGAAGGCCCCAAGACATATCCGCAGACCCTGATGGTGAATTGTGTTCAGACGCTGTAGCACAGACTTGGAAGCTGAGCCATACACCACAGAGCCGTAATCCAGTTTGGACCGAACAAGGGCCCGGTACAGACGAAGTAAGACAGTATGGTCCGCACCCCAGTCAGTACGACCGACGACACGAAGAATGTCGAGAGCCTTCTGACAAGAGGTTCTAAGGTAATTAATATGGTGCGGAAGGTAAGTCTTTTGTCAAAAATGACCCCCAGAAACTTTGCCTCCTCGGCCACCTTAATTGGCACTCCAGCAATGCTCAGGCTAGGTTCTGGAAAAAATTTCGTCTGGTTAGCAAAATGCACATAAACAGTCTTGGAGGGCGAAAACTTGAATCCATTGAGAGACACCCACCGCTGGATGCGATCAACGCACAGCTGCAAGCGCCTCTCAAGGGACGCAAGTCCTCGACCACGTGCGCACAAAGCAAAGTCGTCAACAAACAAAGAGCATTCAGAATCATCCTTGACGGCCTTTACAATGTTATTAATTTTAATACTAAATAAAACAGGAGATAGAATGCTGCCCTGTGGGACACCCATCTCCTGTTCAAAGGAGTCGGAGAGGGTGGAGCCCACACGGACATGGAACGACCAGTTAGTCAAAAAATTGTGAATAAAAACGGGCAGGTGCCCTTTAAAACCCATGTCCAACAAGTCAGACATTATGCCATACTTCCAGGTAGTGTCATACGCCTTCTCAAGATCGAAAAAAATTGCATAGACATGCTGCTTGTTGACAAAAGAATCTCGAATAAATGATTCAAAGTGGACTAAATGGTCAGTTGTACTACGGAAGCGCCGGAAACCGCACTGGAGGTCTGTGAGGAGACCCTGTGACTCAAGATGCCACACCAGGCGGGCGTTGACCAGGCGCTCCATAGTTTTACATAAACATGATGTCAAAGCGATAGGCCGGTAGTTGCCCGGGTCGGAAGGATCCTTACCCGGCTTGGGGATCGGTACAACCACAGCCTGGCGCCAAGACGGCGGAAAATGACCAGTTCTCCAGATATGGTTAAAGGCCTTGAGAAGTACAAGGAGTGACCTCTCAGGCAGATGCGTTAGGAATTGATAGTGGACGGTATCTAGGCCAGCAGCAGAGTCATTACATTTCTGCAAAGCTTGCTGCAATTCTGATAATGTAAACGGGACATTATAGTCTTCTGAGTTATCGGACTCAAAATCACAAATACGAGACTCTCGTTTCTCCTTCTCTCTCTGGAAGAAAGGTGAATAATGCTCCGTTGAAGAATTATGGGCAATGGTGGAGGCAAGCAAATTGGCCACAGCTTTTTTATCTGTAACCAAACTGACACCATCTCTAAGATGGCCAACAGAAGCCGAGCCACCTCTGCCCCTAATTCTCCGAACAGCCTTCCATACTTTCTGGGACGGAGTCCGAGAAGTTAAAGATGAGACGAAGCGTCTCCAGGAAGCACGGCGTTCACGTTTAAAAATGTAACGGGCTTTCGCCCTCTGTCTTTTAAAGGTTAAAATATTTACTTGCGACGGATTACGGAAAGCACGTCGCTGAGCAGATTTGCGCGCTATTTGGGCCTTGCGGCACTCTTCGTTGAACCATGGTACTCTCGGCTTTCGAGGGACTGATGCGGAAGTTTTAGGGATGGTTTCACCCGCTACGTCCAACAAAATAGTAGTAAAAGAAGAAATAGGTTCTTCAGATGACATGACCACCTCCTCTGTAAGACGAGACTGACAGAGGGAGGCGAACAGAGGCCAGTTAGCTTTCTTAAGATTCCAGCGCCCCACCGGCGGATCCTCCCCACAGCTGACCGATGACAGGACTACTGGGAAGTGGTCACTACCACACAGGTCATCGTGAACCTTCCAGTCAAAGTCCAGCATGAGAGAAGGATCACACACAGTGAGGTCTAGAACAGAACTAGATCCTGAACCTGGGTTAGAGTATGTAGGTGAACCATCGTTAAAGACACATAGATTAAGTTGAGAAAAAACATCTTCTAACATCTGACCTCTGCCATCATAGTGGTCACTACCCCAAAGGTGAGCGTGACCGTTAAAATCCCCCATGAGAATAAAGGGAGGGGGCAGTTGATCAACTAAATTAAAAAAAATCATTACTACAGACCCGCAGGGATGGTGGCAGGTAAATACTGCATATAGTTATGGTCTTCTTCAAGGTAACCCGAGCTGCGACAGCCTGAAGACAGGTGTCGATGCTAACGGGGCTACATAAAATTTGGCTACTAATGAGAAGAGCCACTCCACCCGAGCGCCTCTCCGAATCAGAGCCTTTATGTATAGCGTTAAAACCATTAAAGGACACAGGGTCAGAAGTCTTCAGGTAAGTCTCCTGAAGAGATATTACTGAGGGGTTGTAGCACTTGACTAAAAGACGTAATTCCTCAAAGTTAGCTTGAAAACCACGACAATTCCACTGAAGCAGAGAGTCCATGATTATGTCTTATCTGGGGGTGCGGAGTTTTTCCCCCCTTTGTCCTATGCCTTGGAAGGAGTCGGAGAAACAGGGGGGGGGGCCGGCTCCCGGGCCTCATCTGGTTCCTAGGAGATGAAGGGGGTGGAGCTGCCGCAGCATCGGCAACTTCCACTCCCTCCATCTGCTCCTCCAACGCAGCATATTTGTTTTGAAGGGGGACATCAATGTTCCCCTTCTGGGCCCGTGCGCACGGCGGTCCCATAGATTTCTTTGACTTCTGGTCCTGGGCAGCGTTCCTGCCGCTAGAGTTAGCGGCCTTAGAAGGCTGACCAGAGCCAGAAACCTTTGGTGTTGACAAACTAGCAGGTTTGGGTGGGGGCTGAGGCTTAGGGGCAGCAGAAGGCGGTGCCACCGGACCGGTAGCGTCCGCCCTCTGCGTTCCCTGGCTCCTCGTCACCACCGGAGGAGGATTACTCTCCAGGGGTGAGAGGATCCGAGGCTCCGCCCCCAACCAAGAAGTTGGGGTTTGACAAGAGAAGTCTTTGGTGGGGCGCTTGCCTGCCACCGCAGCACTGAAAGTATACACAAAGTTGTTATTTGAGTTTGGCGCCGCCTCAGCTGCACCAGGACCGTCAACCAGTTTTTTTGCATCCGCAAAGGACACGCACCTGCTGAATCCTGCACTCGGAGATCCAACGAGGGCACTTCTTGTCCGAAGCCATATGCGCCCCCTGGCAATTCACACACAGGGGGATGGCTGTGCAGGACTCAGCAGAGTGTCCGGGCTTAGTGCAACGGGCGCATAGGGCCTCTGCCTGGCGGCATGTCTTCTGCCCATGGCCATACTTTTGGCACTTAAAGCACCGGAGGGGGAGAGGGACGTACTTTTTCACTTTTAGGGAGTAGTAACCTCCCCAGATGGTAGTAGGAGCTGTTGGGGTGCCAAACGTCAGGATGATGGTAGGGAGACGGATCTCCCTACCACCTCGTTTGGAAATGAAGCGCCTGACGTAGGTCACCCCCTGTGACTTAAGGTTCCGTACAAGTTCATCTTCAGACAGTTCGGCCAATGCTTGGTCTTTAATCACTCCTCTAGAGGAATTCATTGTTTTGTGGGGAGTGACCTCCACTGGAGTGTCTCCGATGGAGGAGAGCCTCAGTAGCCCATTGGAGTGTGCCCGGGTACGGCACTCTACCAACAAGTCACCAGACCTGAGGCGCTGGGCCTCAGGCCTGCCAACACGGCTCCTGAGGGTCTCCCCCACCAGGAAAGGGTGCAGCTTGGAAACAGGCTTCTCTTTAACTTTGCTGTGGATAATGAGAAAGCGAGGCCAGACGGCCGAAACCTGAGGCGTCGCTTCCCCACAATCGCTATCATTTTCAAGGTCAATGTCAGTGGCTATGTGCCGCTTTGGTGCCAGTTTTGGTTTTTTGATATTTTCCATATTATAGTATGATAGATATTCATCCCCCGGGGGTCCCCGCCCGCCACCGAGCCCAACAAGGGAAAGTGCAATTGTCGACGGGTCTCCAGCCGACGCACAATGGAGACTGCCCGAAAGATATACTCAAGGGGGTAAGCCCGATTGAACCGTTTGAGCCACCGCCTTCTATCACACTGTTGAATACAGGGGAATACTGGCGTAAAGCACCCAATCAGCATCAGAGGCTATAGCATGGTGCTCCGTATAACAACCCGCATGTCAACAGGGGGATAGGGCTCAACGTGACAAGAACCGATTGACTAGGCCGGTACGACTAGCCTCCCGTTTAGGCAGAAGTCAAGGCCAAAGTGGAGTGTTTCAGCCACCAGGATCCTCTTCTCCCCCGACACGGGTCTCCAAGCACGGCAAACACTTGGGATCCAAAGGACCAAAAGCTCACGCGTATTTTTAAGGACCAATCCAACATGGTAAGACCTGGGTAAGCACAGCTCCTTAAAAACCGGACCAGTGAAAAAGACTGAACAACATATCTGCTGACATCAAGTCCTAATCCTGGACAAAGATGGCACCCGTCTGCTAGCCCACTCAGTCAGGGACCGAGTGGACTACCCACCCACGCCACGTGGAGGCCGCTGAAGGGAGCCTGGCGAAGCTGCGTCTAACTGAAGCCGGGAGAGACGAGCTGAGTCCCAGCAGGGTGTCCCGCCGCATCAGGTCGCAATTAGCTGCTGCCGCCATGGCGTTAACTGAGGAGCGACACGCTGCTCTGTTCGCCGACACGAGCACGGAGTGTATGTCACAGACAGAAGCCGAGGCAGAGAGGTCCCATGTATCCTCGAGGAAGCCTGCACACACTAAGGAGTTCTGCACCAGCTTCGCTGTCTTCTCCCAGCTGTAGGGATCCATAGCCGCCTGCTGCTGAGGGCCCCTGTCTGCAGCAGCGCCGCCTTGTCTATCCTGGCAGGGGACATGAGAACGCTTGAGAATGCCCGGCGTACCACTGCTAGTGGAAGCCGACGTCCATTCCCGCTGGCCATCTGGTGTCGGAGAAGCAGCCCTGGTCACCGAATCTGTCCGCTATAAGCTGTACAGAAAACGCCTCTGTGAGGTCCTTAAACGCCGGCGCTGAGGGCGGGACTTGAAGCGCTTGGACTGCCCCGCGGCGTGTCCACCATCGGTGCGGCCTTGTTCTCAGGGTAGTTGGTTAGTTAGTTATTTGGGTTTAACGCCGAGCAGGCAACTAAGGCCATCTCACGGCGGGAAGGGTAAAAATCTGGTCAGCCAGACTAAAAGAAAGGTCTTAAGACATGATGTAAATATACCTTAAAAATGTCAGGCTAAAATGTCGCACAGGTCTTTAAAGAAAACGTCGAAAGACTCTCAAAAAGGTCAAAACAATAGAAACATCATAATCTATAAACGCTCAAATCTTATTAAAAATATGGCACTCTCTCAGAAAACTGAAGATCTTGTCCGGGGGCACATCCCGGAACAAAACCTTCAAGGAGTCTGCCGTGAAATGTTTATACCTTGTGTCGATTAGATCAGCACAAGACAACAAAAAGTGTTGAACAGAGTACTGCTCGTCGCAGACATAACACCATGGACGCTCCTCCTGTTTAAGTAAATAAGAATGCGTAACATACGTGTGCCCGATGTGGAGCCGAGCCAGGACAGTCTCCTCACGGCGGCTGCCGCAGCGATAAGGTAGACCGTCGGACAACTTAGGAAGAGCTTCATGCAGCTTGTTAGCTTCCTCTTTGTCCCACTCGGACTGCCACTCACGGGCTATGTACGCACTAGCCACATGTCTAAAATCACTATAAACAGTCTGTGTGTCAGGGACAGGGTCATTGCGGGCATCGTTGGCAGCAGAATCTGCGATCCTGTTGCCTTCGATGCCCACATGCCCTGGCACCCAAATAAAAATGATATCATAATGTTCCTTCATCAGGTCCGAGTGGAGCTCTCTGATCTGCACCAGCAGTGGGTGGTCATTTCCGGTGCCCTGAAGGGCCTGCAGGGCAGAGAGAGAGTCAGACAGAATCAGGAAGTTCCTTTCTCTAGATCGATAAGCATGCCTGAGTGCCAGCAGAACCGCCTGCAGTTCCGCACTAAATACAGATGAGTGGTCTGGGAGGCGGTGCTTAAATGGGCGTCTAGGATGGCGAGAGGACACTGCGGCCGCAGCCACTCTCCCATCCTCAGACTTTGACCCATCGGTATAGATGCGACAATAGCCAGGAAAAATTGAAAGCAGTTCATTTGAGGCTCTGTTGGTATATGGCTGGTGGAGTAGAGTCTTTCTTGTGGGCAGTCAAGTCCAGCAAGATGTCAGGAACTGGTAAGAGCCAAGGTGGAGTGATGTGTTGCAGGGATTCCGAAACTCTGTCCAGGTCCAATCCGGCCGCCTGCAGATGAGGTCGGACACGGAAAGAGAGTGGACGGACAGCTCCCGGATTGGCATCGTAAATCTCTGCAAACGATGGTTTAAAAACACAATCATAGGCAGGATTGTCTGGATGGGCCTTCAGTTTCAGAACGTAGCTGAGCATGAGGCGGATGCGGCGGAGCTTGAGAGAAGGCTCCCCTGCCTCGGCATACAGACTAGGAACTGGAGACGTCCTGAAGGCCCCAAGACATATCCGCAGACCCTGATGGTGAATTGTGTTCAGACGCTGTAGCACAGACTTGGAAGCTGAGCCATACACCACAGAGCCGTAATCCAGTTTGGACCGAACAAGGGCCCGGTACAGACGAAGTAAGACAGTACGGTCCGCACCCCAGTCAGTACGACCGACGACACGAAGAATGTCGAGAGCCTTCTGACAAGAGGTTCTAAGGTAATTAATATGGTTGCGGAAGGTAAGTCTTTTGTCAAAAATGACCCCCAGAAACTTTGCCTCCTCGGCCACCTTAATTGGCACTCCAGCAATGCTCAGGCTAGGTTCTGGAAAAAATTTTGTCTGGTTAGTAAAATGCACACAGACAGTCTTGGAGGGCGAAAACTTGAATCCATTGAGAGACACCCACCCCTGGATGCGATCAACGCACAGCTGCAAGCGCCTCTCAAGGGACGCAAGTCCTCGACCACGTGCGCACAAAGCAAAGTCATCAACAAACAAAGAGCATTCAGAATCATCCTTGACGGCCTTTACAATGTTATTAATTTTAATACTAAATAAAACAGGAGATAGAATGCTGCCCTGTGGGACACCCATCTCCTGTTCAAAGGAGTCGGAGAGGGTGGAGCCCACACGGACATGGAACGACCGGTTAGTCAAAAAATTGTCAATAAAAACGGGCAGGTGCCCTTTAAAACCCATGTCCAACAAGTCAGACATTATGCCATACTTCCAGGTAGTGTCATATGCCTTCTCAAGATCGAAGAAAATTGCATAGACATGCTGCTTGTTGACAAAAGCATCTCGAATAAATGATTCAAAGCGGACTAAATGGTCAGTTGTACTACGGAAGCGCCGGAAACCGCACTGGAGGTCTGTGAGGAGACCCTGTGACTCAAGATGCCACACCAGGCGGGCGTTGACCAGGCGCTCCATAGTTTTACATAAACATGATGTCAAAGCGATAGGCCGGTAGTTGCCCGGGTCGGAAGGATCCTTACCCGGCTTGGGGATCGGTACAACCACAGCCTGGCGCCAAGACGGCGGAAAGTGACCAGTTCTCCAGATATGGTTAAAGGCCTTGAGAAGTACAAGGAGTGACCTCTCAGGCAGATGCGTTAGGAATTGATAGTGGATGGTATCTAGGCCAGCAGCAGAGTCATTACATTTCTGCAAGGCCTGCTGCAATTCTGATAATGAAAATGGGACATTATAGTCTTCTGAGTTATTGGACTTAAAATCACAAATACGAGACTCTCGCTTCTCCTTCTCTCTCTGGAAGAAAGGTGAATAGTGCTCCGTTGAAGAATTATGGGCAATGGTGGAGGCAAGCAAATTGGCCACAGCTTTTTTATCTGTAACCAAGCTGGCACCATCTCTAAGATGGCCAACAGAAGCCGAGCCACCCCTGCCCCTAATTCTCCGAACAGCCTTCCATACTTTCTGGGACGGAGTCCGAGAAGTTAAAGACGAGACGAAGCGTCTCCAGGAAGCACGGCGTTCACGTTTAAAAATGTAACGAGCTTTCGCCCTCTGTCTTTTAAAGGTTAAAATATTCACTTGCGACGGATTACGGAAAGCACGTCGCTGAGCAGATTTGCGCGCTATTTGGGCCTTGCGGCACTCTTCGTTGAACCATGGTACTCTCGGCTTTCCAGGGACTGGTGCGGAAGTTTTAGGGATGGTTTCACCCGCTACGTCCAACAAAATAGTAGTAAAAGAAGAAATAGGTTCTTCAGATGACATGACCACCTCCTCTGTAATACGAGACTGACAGAGGGAGGCGAACAGAGGCCAGTTAGCTTTCTTAAGATTCCAGCGCCCCACTGGCGGATCCTCCCCACAGCTGACCGATGACAGGATTAGTGGGAAGTGGTCACTACCACACAGGTCATCGTGAACCTTCCAGTCAAAGTCCAGCATGAGAGAAGGGTCACACACAGTGAGGTCTAGAACAGAACTAGATCCTGAACCTGGGTTAGAGTATGTAGGTGAACCATCGTTAAAGACGCACAGGCCAAGTTGAGAAAAAACATCTTCTAACATCTGACCTCTGCCATCATAGTGGTCACTACCCCAAAGGTGAGCGTGACCGTTAAAATCCCCCATGAGAATAAAGGGAGGGGGCAGTTGATCAACTAAATTTAAAAAATCATTACTACAGACCCGCAGGGATGGTGGCAGGTAAATACTGCATATGGTTATGGTCTTCTTCGAGGTAACCCGAGCTGCGACAGCCTGAAGACAGGTGTCGATGCTAACGGGGCTACATAATATTTGGCTACTAATGAGAAGAGCCACTCCACCCGAGCGCCTCTCCGAATCAGAGCCTTTATGTATAACATTAAAACCATTAAAGGACACAGGGTCAGAAGTCTTCAGGTAAGTCTCCTGAAGAGATATTACTGAGGGGTTGTAGCACTTGACTAAAAGACGTAGTTCCTCAAAGTTAGCTTGAAAACCACGACAATTCCACTGAAGCAGAGAGTCCATGATTATGTCTTATCTGGGGGTGCGGAGTTTTTCCCCCCTTTTTCCTTTGCCTTGGAAGGAGTCGGAGAAACAGAGGGGGGCCGGCTCCCGGGCCTCCTCTGGTTCTTAGGAGATGAGGGGGGCGGAGCTGCCGCAGCATCGGCAACTTCCACTCCCTCCATCTGCTCCTCCAATGCAGCATATTTGTTTTGAAGGGGGACATCAGTGTTCCCCTTCTGGGCCCGTGCGCATGGCGGTCCCATAGATTTCTTAGACTTCTGGTCCTGGGCAGCGGTCCTGCCGCTAGAGTTAGCGGCCTTAGAAGGCTGACCAGAGCCAGAAACCTTTGGCGTTGACAAACTAGCAGGTGTGGGTGGGGGCTGAGGCTTAGGGGCAGCAGAAGGCGGTGCCACCGGACCGGTAGCGTCCGCCCTCTGCGTTCCCTGGCTCCTCGTCACCACCGGAGGAGGGTTACTCTCCAGGGGCGAGAGGATCCGAGGCTCCGCCCCCAACCAAGAAGTTGGGGTTTGACAAGAGAAGTCTTTGGTGGGGCGCTTGCCTGCCACCGCAGCACTGAAAGTATACACAAAGTTGTTATTGGAGGTTGGAGCAGCCTCAGCTGCACCAGGACCGTCAACCAGTTTTTTTGCATCCGCAAAGGACACGCACCTGCTGAATCCTGCACTCGGAGATCCAACGAGGGCACTTCTTGTCCGAAGCCATATGCGCCCCCTGGCAATTCACACACAGGGGGATGGCTGTGCAGGACTCAGCAGAGTGTCCGGGCTTAGTGCAACGGGCGCATAGAGCCTCTGCCTGGCGGCATGTCTTCTGCCCATGGCCATACTTTTGGCACTTAAAGCACCGGAGGGGGAGAGGGACGTACTTTTTCACTTTTAGGGAGTAGTAACCTCCCCAGATGGTAGTAGGAGCTGTTGGGGTGCCAAACGTCAGGATGATGGTAGGGAGACGGATCTCCCTACCACCTCGTTTGGAAATGAAGCGCCTGACGTAGGTCACCCCCTGTGACTTAAGGTTCCGTACAAGTTCATCTTCAGACAGTTCGGCCAATGCTTGGTCTTTAATCACTCCTCTAGAGGAATTCATTGTTTTGTGGGGAGTGACCTCCACTGGAGTGTCTCCGATGGAGGAGAGCCTCAGTAGCCCATTGGAGTGTGCCCGGGTACGGCACTCTACCAACAAGTCACCAGACCTGAGGCGCTGGGCCTCAGGCCTGCCAACACGGCTCCTGAGGGGCTCCCCTACCAGGAAAGGGTGCAGCTTGGAAACAGGCTTCTCTTTAACTTTGCTGTGGATAATGAGAAAGCGAGGCCAGACGGCCGAGACATGAGGCGTCGCTTCCCCACAATCGGAGTCGCTATCATTTTCAAGGTCAATGTCAGTGGCTATGTGCCGCTTTGGTGCCAGTTTTGGTTTTTTGGTATTTTCCATATTATAGTATGATAGATATTCATCCCCCGGGGGTCCCCGCCCGCCACCGAGCCCAACAAGGGAAAGTGCAATTGTCGGCGGGTCTCCAGCCGACGCACAATGGAGACTGCCCGAAAGATATACTCAAGGGGGTAAGCCCGATTGAACCGTATGAGCCACCGCCTTCTATCACACTGTTGAATGCAGGGGAATACTGGTGTAGAGCACCTAATCAGCATCAGAGGCTATAGCATGGTGCTCCGTATAACAACCCGCATGTCAACAGGGGGATAGGGCTCGACGTGACAAGAGCCGATTGACTAGGCCGGTACGACTAGCCTCCCGTTTAGGCAGAAGTCAAGGCCAAAGTGGAGTGTTTCAGCCACCAGGATCCTCTTCTCCCCCGACACGGGTCTCCAAGCACGGCAAACACTTGGGATCCAAAGGACCAAAAGCTCACGAGTATTTTTAAGGACCAATCCAACATGGTAAGACCTGAGTTAGCACAGCTCCTTAAAAACTGGACCAGCGAAAAAGACTGAACAACATATCTGCTGACATCAAGTCCTAATCCTGGACAAAGATGGCACCCGTCTGCTAGCCCACTCAGTCAGGGACTGAGGGGACTACCCACCCACGCCACGTGGAGGCCGGTGCCGGGTAGGCTCGGGGTAGTTGGGGGGGGGGGGGGGGGGAGATGGAGGGCAGGAGCCCGGGGGGACAAAGGAGGTGATGAGTCGGGAGGCCTTGTTCAGCGAGCGAAGCTGCACCAGCCAAAGACAAACTGGATGATTGAGCGCTAGGCGACACCGAGCGGATGTCTGCCAGCTCTAGGGCAGACACAGAGTCCTCAAGGTGGAGACTAAGGGCCTCGCCATCATTCCCCGTGGACCACGGAAAAGAGCTAAGGTCCCTGCATGCAGATGGAGGCGTGGGGGGAGAAGAGCGCCTGCTCCCGCGAATGACGAAGCCCAGCAGGGCTGGCTAGGGTGGGAATGCGGGGGTGAATCTGCTTAGACTGACGACTGGCCACTGTCTGTGAGGCCCCGACTCTGGGGGTGAGGGCGCCTATCCCGCGAGGAAGATCGACGCGTCGATCGGCTCCGAGAGGTTGTCGCGGAGGGACGATGTCAAGCCGAAAGTGGGTGCTGGGGCGGAGTCGAGGCCTTCCTACTCAGAGAGGCGGAGAGGCGCCCGAAGTAACGCGATGCCGCAGGCGACTGACGCTGTGCGCTATGATGAAATTGCTGAAAATGCCTGACAGGCGATCTCTATCGGGATGGTCCTGCTGCTGACGATGCCGCGAGCCTCAGCCCTCCCCCTCGCGCTGGGACCATATGGCGTTGAGGCGCGTCCCCTGGGTGGTGGATAGGGGGTCCCTCGTGAGAGGGGTGCACCGAATGAAATAAGGTGCCGTGAACCAACATGGTCTAAGGGAAGGTGACCCCGACAGAAAACCCCTGGTCCTCCTAGTAAGGGGGTTGGGCGTGGGGGTAGCTTCCCCACCCTGCAAAAAAAGGAAATAGCTACAAAAACGCCGACGAAAAGACTAACAGTAATTCCTTTCCTGGAGGAGGAAGGTTCTTCTACTAGAAGACTTATGACGTCCTGTGGTGAAAGCCGGAAGTCTTCGGAAGCCACAGGACCGAGCCGCCTCTCTCTATCCAGGGACACAACCATGGGCACATGGAACGTCAAGACCATGTACCAGAGCGGCAAGGCCGCCCAGATAGCAGCGGAAATGCAAAAGTACAACCTTTTCCTGCTAGGTATCAGTGAAGCCAGATGGACGCAGTCTGGCCAGAAAAGGCTGTTAAGTGGGGAGATGATTCTGTATTCAGGTCATGAAGAGGAGAATGCCCCCCATACAGAAGGAGTAGCATTCATGCTGTCACCAGTGGCACAGAGAGCGCTGATGGGCTGGGAACCTCTTGGGCCAAGAATTATCACAGCAGCCTTTAGAACCAAGAAAAAGCTCAAGCTGAACGTCATCCAGTGTTATGCGCCCACCAATGACAGTGACGATAAAGAGAAACAAGAGTTCTACGACCGACTCCAGAGTGCCGTGGACAAATGTGCGGAGCGAGACATCACCATCGTCATGGGCGATTTTAATGCCAAAATAGGGGAGGACAACACCGGATACGAAGAGGTGATGGGGAGACAGGGACTGGGCTCGGAGATGAGTGAGAACGGGGAGAGGTTTGTAGACTTTTGTGCTCTAAACCGACTTGTCATTGGAGGCAGCATCTTCCCACACAGAAGAATACACAAAGCAACTTGGGTCTTACCTGACCATACAACAGAGAACCAAATAGACCATATCTGCATTAGCAAGAAATTTAGAAGATCCCTTCAAGATGTTCGAGTGAGGAGGGGAGCAGATGTCGCCTCAGACCACCATCTGCTTACCTTAAGAATGAAGCTCAAGCTAAAGAAAAGCCGCACAGAGACAACAAGAAGACAGCGCTATAATGTAGGCCTCCTGAGAGAAACTGGAGTTAGAGAAGAGTTCAAACTGGTGCTGTCCAACCGGTTTCAAGCGCTACAGGAGCTAGTAAATGAAGAGGAGGCGGTCACCACAGAGCAACAGTGGAAGGCAGTTAGAGAGGCGCTGAACTCAACCTGCAAAGACACTGTAGGGTTCAGGAAACACCACCACAAGGACTGGCTGTCGGCACAGACCTTGAAGAAGATAGAAGCGAGGAAGCAGAAGAAAGCAGCGGTCAACAACGGTCGCACGAGAGCAGCCAAAGTAAGGGCACAGGGGGAATACTCGGAAACCAACCGCGAGGTGAAGAGGAGTATCAGGGCAGACAAGAGGGCCTACACAGACAGCCTGGCAGCAGAGGCAGAAAAGGCAGCAGGCAGCGGCAACATGAAACAGCTCTACGACATTACCAGAAGATTGTCGGGTAAGTATGGCCATACAGAAAGACCAGTAAAAGACAAAGACGGCAAGCCTATTGCAGACAGAGCAGACCAACTCGACAGATGGGCCGAGTATTTTGAAGAGTTACTGAACAGACCTAGCCCACCCGACCCCCCCGACATCCAGCCGGCAGAGACCGACCTACCCATCAGCTGTGACAGACCCAGCCGGGAAGAGATCAGAAAAGCAGTGGCATTTTTGAAGAATGGCAAAGCAGCAGGGCCAGATGGCATCCCAGCAGAGTCTCTGAAAGCAGACCTAGAGACAACAGTGGAGATGCTGTACCCACTGTTTGGAAAGATCTGGGAAGAGGAGGTGATGCCAGCTGACTGGAAAGAGGGGTACCTAATCAAGCTTCCCAAGAAAGGCGACCTCAGCAAGTGTTCCAACTACAGAGGAATCACCTTGCTGTCAGTACCAGGAAAGGTCTTCAACAGGATCATCCTTGAGAGAATGAAGAGCTCCGTTGACCCCCAGCTGAGAGACCAGCAAGCAGGATTCAGGAAGAACCGATCATGTACAGACCAGATCGCCACTCTCCGCATCATCGTGGAACAGTCTCTGGAGTGGAGATCCCCGCTGTACGTCAACTTTGTGGATTATGAGAAAGCATTTGACAGCGTGGACCGAGAGACTCTGTGGAAACTCCTACGACACTACGGTGTACCCACAAAGCTCGTCCGCCTGATCAAGAGCAGCTATGATGGCATGACATGTCGCGTGATCCACGAAGGGCAATTCACCAGGGAGCTCCAGGTCAGAACTGGTGTCAGGCAGGGGTGTCTGCTGTCTCCGTTCCTCTTCCTACTGGCCATAGACTGGGTCATGAAGATGACCACAGAGCACAGACGAAGTGGAATACAGTGGACACTGTGGACACAGCTTGACGACCTCGATTTTGCAGACGACTTGGCATTACTGTCCCACACTCATCAACAAATGCAGGACAAGACCACGAGGCTTGCTGACATCTCGTCCCAAGTGGGCCTCACCATTCACAAACAGAAAACAAAGACAATGAGGCTGAACACAACCAGGGAAGAACCAATCTTGCTTGCTGGCACCCCGTTGGAGGAGGTGGAGTCCTTCACCTATCTCGGGAGCATCATAGACAAAAAAGGCGGCACTGATGCAGATGTCAGAGCACGAATCGGTAAAGCCAGAGCAGCCTTTCTCCAGTTAAAAAAAAGTGTGGAGTTCCAGATAGCTGTCACAACACACCAAAGTCCGGATTTTTAACTCCAATGTAAAAGCAGTTCTCCTATATGGAGCAGAGACTTGGAGATTGACAAAAACCACAGTCAACAGAGTACAGACCTTCATGAACAGTTGCCTTAGAAGAATTTTGAAAATCCACTGGCCAGAGAAGATCAGCAACGTCAGACTCTGGGACAGAACAGAGCAGATAACAGCAGAGAATGAAATTGGGCGAAGAAGATGGGGATGGATCGGTCACAGCCTGAGAAAGCCAGCTTCCAGTATCACTAGGCAGGCATTGTCATGGAACCCCCAGGGAAAGAGGAAAAGAGGTAGGCCGAGAAACTCCTGGCGTCGAGACCTCCAAGCAGACATCAAGAGACTGGGAACCACCTGGAGTAGAATCGAAGGAGAAGCACAGGACAGGAGTTGCTGGAGGTCTCTCGTCGACGGCCTATACCCGGGTAGGGGTGACAGGCGTAAGTAAGTAAGTAAGTCAGCCCTCCCGTGTTGTCCTCTTTGGTGGTGTTGCAAATCCCATAAGAGCAGGGCGCTTTCCTCGCCGAGCGGTGCGGCGACCGGGACCGCTGGTAGCGCCTTACGTCGCTCCTCGAGCGGAGAGGCGGGGAAACGGAGGACTGGATACAATGAGGAGGGGTGTCTCGTCGGTGACTGTCTGGCACCCGTCTGTCTACATGGACTAATGAAGCACCGGAATCATGGAAGCGGGGCAGATCTTCCCACTGGTGGCTAGCGATCTTCCCCCCTTCTGAGCGATGGCCTGTGGATCTTGGCGCCCGTTCACGGTGCTTGTCCGGCCGATGGCTGCATGGCTGACGGCTCTCTGAGCGTGGGAAGTGAGTACCTGCTGCCTGGACCCGCCTGGGGAGCATGTCCTGTCAAGGCGGACCGGCATTTCGGCCACCGAAGGGTGGGGTAGGGCCTCTGTTGCCTGTACGTTGGAGGGGTGGTGCGTCTTATGACTGCTGACAGGCTCCCCTTAGCGTGCGTATCGAGGTCCCGCTGCCTGGTCGCGCGTAGGAACCATGTCCCGTCGTGGGCGTACTGGCATTTCGGCCACCGAAGGGTGAGGTAGGGCTTTCGGTGCCTGAATGGCTGTTGTCCCGTTGGTTGCCGATTGCACGAGGCGGAAGGGCTTTAGGCATTTTGGGGGGGGGGGGGGGGGGGTAGTAGTGCCAGATGCGACGACAGGCCCATGATGTCTGAAGTGGCATGCCTCAGCGGCAGTGGCATGGCGGAAGTCGCAGCGGGGTTGAATGGCTCCCTTGCCCAGGCTGGTCGTTTCTCTTGTGTAAAAGGCCCACAGCTGTGAACAGCGTTCTTTGACCCAAGCCACGTCGATATTACATGTCCGCCCAAAGAAGCAACCTGCGCGGGGCAGGCACACATCGTGGGAGTCCGTCGGCATTGGAACTGCCCACACCTGGTGCAGGCCATTACTTGTGCCCTGAACAAGCAAAACAGACATTGTAAGGGCGTGGGGCCCCCAAGAGGCCCTGAGCTCACGACCAGGCGCGCAACAGAATCCCCGGTTAACGCCGCCGCCCGGTCTTCTATTTCCCGGCGGAGACATTCACTGAAGCTTTATCTTGACATGCCGTGGGTAGGGCTCCTTGCCAAGGAGCCAACAAGTAATCCCCTGAAACCCGAGGAAACCTCCAAGCTTCACACAGTCACCACCTTTTATCCTTCTTTCCTTCTTTTTTTCTCCACATAATCCAAGGCACACCAAACCCCACGAAGGGGTAAGCACACACAAAGCAGTAAATCCACACGAAGTCTCCAGGTAATCACACCGTACACAGCCGAAGCGAAGCAGGCTGAACACAACCGGTCTTGGTGAACCAAGTGAAAAGACTGGCGGGAAACGGCAAGACACATGACTGGATAGGGGTGCAAGGGGGGCTACTCGGGGCGTCCTGGTAACGACCCCCTAGAGTCGCCCCCCTAGTTGTGAGGTATACACAACGAATATTTGGGCTGAAATTGATAAGCTAAGTGTACCTTCCTATTAGTCATGCCATCAGTAAGAGTTTTGAGAAAACAAATGTGAGTGCTTTGTGTTCTCTGTTCCACTCTCTTACCCAGGTAGCAGACACTTTAGGTGGCACTGGGTTCCTAGCCAGCAAAGGTCATTGGGCCGACATTGTCATTGGGCCGACGTTGGCTGGTGTTGCTCCGTGCACAGCTGTGCATGGGCCAACAGCAGCCAATGTCAGCCCAATGACCTATTGCACAATTTGATTTTGAGCAATACGGACATTGTGAATTGTGAGCACCTTTCCCGTAACCAATACATCGTCGTACATACCTCAGCCTTCCTGGCCACGTGACAGATGTGCACTGGCCGTTGAAAGATATCGGCAATTAGCAAAATGGCGGCCGTGGTGGCACCCTCTGCATGAGCACAGATTGGAATGTTTCGCGGCCAGTGCTCAAAATGCTGAAATACAGGATAAAATCACAATCAACATGAAAGATGTAGATGAAATTGGAAGAACTGAACAAAACAAGTTTATTTATTTTCCCAGCTGGTTTGTAATCAGTGTTTAAAATGCTGAAACATGGGAGAAAAGGTAAAGATTAGAAGGTTTAATTTAAAATAGCCCGACTAGAATTAGAAAGAAAACACTCATTTCAAAAAGGCAAATATGTCAGCTGGTTTGTGAATGGCATTCAGCCGTGAGGTCCAAAGTCACAAACCAGCACACATACAGCTATCTTCACTTATTCCAGGTGAGATGTAAAAAAACGTTGGACATTAACTCTTTTTTCCAGGTGTCCTGAATGCACTTTTCTGGTTAGATACTCAAGATACAAAGATACAGAAACCAATTATTATGCCCAAACTCCTGTTATGCAAATTAAGTCACTCATGCTCAGATCGGCCAATAAAATACGATCTTTAGCAAGCATTTATCAGTCGAACTAAGCACTCATGATTTTATTTTGCTTAAGAAGAGGCCAGGCATAATTTAACCCATTTAGCCCCATAGCCACGTCCCAATTTTAGGTGTTATCCAAATCCTACGTACCAGTTTCAGGAGATGGAATGACCATAATTGAAGGGTAGTGCCAGATTGGCTTGGTGCCTTAAGGAGCCAAGCCAATCTGGCACTACCCTAGAATTATCATGGTCATTCCATCTCCTGCTGTAAGGCATTGGGGCTAAATGGGTTAATTGTTAATACGACGACTTTTTCTAAGGGTTTTAACCTCAGAATCAACATTCTTTTCTCTCCGTAGTGGTGTAGTACCACAGTTGGGTCGCTCTTACTTCACCCCGCCTCAGCAGCCGATTGTAATGTGGCATTGCAACAACAGTTAAAAGTAGGGCAGATTATTCAATATGCATCACAACACGTGACAGACTCATAACCCATGAGTGGGAAAAGTGTGCAAATTGTATAAATATGCATAACCTAAACAGGTATGACCTTACCTTCATCCAGATGGAGATGTCGTCCAGTTTAAGCGTGGTGAAGGTATCGTTCAGGTACATCTTCAGAGCCACGGCTTGCGAGGCAAGTCCTGGGAGGACAGTGAAATTACTGCTACTAGCCCCAAGGTACAGGCCGTAGTCACAGTGAGCTCCCAGTCTGGCCACCTGAAACAATACAGCAATACAATAATTAACCATCTGGCTGTAGGCAGCATGGTTGCATACAGTGATTTTCGCTGTCAATGGTTTTTGTCAAGGTGATTCCTGCAGGAATCACCTTGACAAAAATCGTTACAGACAGCCAAAGTGTTCTCTAATATTTTACTCACACATCTACTTTCAACAAAACAAAATTACCTGAATAACTGAGGAAAAAAACAAAAAAAAAACATTGGCATATGTCCTGAGATACTATCCTAATCATGCATATAGACAAAAGAGCTGCAGCCATTAACATTTTCAAGTTTCACATACGTTAACTGTGAAAAATGTATTTTTCTCTAAAATGTATTTTTTCGAAAAATACTTACCGATGGCATTACTATTAGGAAGGTACACTTAGCTTACCGATTGCCTTAAAAACTCGTGTGTTGCTACACAACCAGGGAAGTAACTCTTGCAAGCAGTTACCCTGTCCCCTGAGTAGTCTCCCTGTCCCCTGAGTAGCCTCCCCTCATCACGTTAGTGGTGCCTTTCCATCAGTCTTACTCTTAGCGACTGGCGGCAAGCAGGGTAGGTAGGAGGGCGCTTTGAGCAATGCCATCGGTAAGTATTTTTCGTAAAAATACATTTTAGAGAAAAATACATTTGTTTCTTCAAAAACATTACTGATGGCATTACTATTAGGAAGAATAGCAAAGAGAAGGAGGGTGCTGCCCACTAGTTTCTACCCCAGCGTTAATGCTTAACCAAGGCCCCTTAGGCGCAAACTCCTGATGATTTCAGCTAAGCATTACCTATGGTGGCTTGGCACCAGGAGGGAGTGTTGCGCCGCAGCGATGTCCCTCACTATTGCCAGGTTTGCTCGTTGGGCAGAGAGGTCTCGGAGGTAGAACCGTACGAAGGTAGATTCTGTCTGCCAGCCCATGACTGCCACAATGTCCTTCACAGGGCAGTTGCGGTCGAAGGCGACACTGGCTGCTACGGCTCTGACCTCATGCACCCTGATCTGCAGCCTCTTAGCTCCCCGTGGGGAGAGGTCTTCGTATGCGGAACGTATGACTCCGCGTAGCCATGCAGAGATCGTCTGGGCCAAGATGTCTTCCCTGCCCAGTGCCAAGGGCAGGAAGAGGTGGGAACGTCCCCCTCCTATGGGGCTTTGAATGGCGAAGGTAGATCTTCAACGCCTTGACCGGGTCCTTCTGGGTCCTGGGACTGGTCACGGCCTCTGAGTGGCCGAAGAGTTATCGGCTGAGGCGCAGCTGAGGGGGGTCTATTTTTGGCCACAAACGTCAGGCTGGTGAGAAGCTGAACTGAGCCATCGGCCCTGAGCTGCAGACAGGAGGGGTGCACTGAGAGTGCATGTAGCTCGCTCACTCTTGATGCTGTGGCGAGGGCCAGTAGGAAGCACGTCTTCCTGGTCGAATCGGCGAACCGCACCAAGGGCAGAGGTTCAAAACGGTCTGAGTTCAGCTAAGTTAACACCCACGGTAGGTCCCATCTTGGTATCAGCGAGCGGGTCACCGCCCGTTGGAGCTCGAAATGCGCCATCAGGTCAGCAAGGTCCTTGCAAGCCCCCGGGTCTGTCCAGCCCAAGTGCCGGTAAGTGTCAGCCACCATAGATAGGTAGCCCCGGATGGTGATAGGTGCCAAGTTCTGCTTTGCAAAGAGCCACAGGAAGAACTCGGCGAGCTGGGGCATTGTCAGGTCTGTGGGGGAGAGGCGCTTGACTCCACACCAGGATTGCAAGACCGTCCATTTCCCCTCGTTGAGTTTCTGGGTCGAAGGTCTGCGTTCTGCAGCGATAGCCTCCACCGCCGCACCCGAGAAGCCTCTAGCGGCGAGGGCATGCCGCACAATCTCCAGGCGTCTAATAGGAGTCTCTCTGAGCAAGGATGAAAGAGATCCTGCCGGGGGCTGCTTCAGCATCGTGTGTGGCGTGGGAGTCTCTGGGGAGGGTCCGTGGCAAGGCTCAGGAGATCCAGCTCCTGTTCCATTTGAAAAGGCCACCAGGAACAGTACTGTATTGCAGCCCTTGAGCTTTTGGAGGACCTTGGGCACCAGCACGGACGGAAGAGTTGGGGGGGGGGGGGGATTGATTGATTGATTGTACATTGCTTAGCGTCCCGACAGCAACAAGGCTTTCTCAGGACGTGCCTGCACTGCTTGTGAAAAAAAAAAAAATAAACAGAACATTGAATGTATGTCGCCAGCCGGTCAAATACATTAAATAAACCTAACACATGGGGCCTAAATAAAGCTAAGACCATTTAGCAACACACATCCAATATCAAGAGCTACAGGCAGTGCAGACAGTAGGGAGAGTTTTAAAAAGGCAAATACAGGTGAATGGACCTCGGGTAGACAGAAACACATGCCCCAGAATAGAGAGAAAAACTCACCCTGTGGGGCTGACCAGGGTGACCCTGGGAACTAAAAAGTACCTAACCCCACCCAAGTCCCCCAGGGCAGACCCGGGTGGGGTATGGGGGGGGGGGGGGAGGGTTGACTCGGTGTGGAGTAGTTGGCCTCACTGCGAGAGGGAGTCCGCCAGGACATTCAGGTGGCCGGGAATGTGTTGCGCTCGAAGCGAAATGCCGCGGTCCCTGCACCATACGAGCACTTGCAGAGCGAGTCCCGCCCTGCTTCTGGATGTAGGACATGACCGTCGTGTTGTCAGAGAAAATCAGAACCTCCTGATGTCTGAGGCGAGTCTACCAGACGATGAGGGCAAGCCACACCACCTTCAACTCCAGCCAGTTGATATGCTTCCCGACCAGGTCCGATGGCCACTTGCCAGCGACAGCGCAGAAGTCTGGGAGGAGGTGAGCGCCCCATCCCCGCGTCTGAGCAGAGTGATAGGCTGGGTGGGGGGGGGGGGGGGGGGGGAGTAGAGGGGAACTCCCGTAGCGAGCCACACTGGATCCATCCATTTCTGAAGGTGCTGCCGGACTAGCTGTGACACCGGAACCAAGGCTGCGAGGTCGCCCGAAAACGGGCGCCAATGAAGCAGCAGATGCAGCTGGTGCGGCCGCAAGTAGAGCCTACCTAGAGATAAAAGGTGCGCCGCTGCACTGATGAGCCCCAGGAGCTGTAGCCAAAGTCTGTTCGGAACCACTTTGGCATGGGACACCTGCAGGGTTAGTCCCTCCAACTTCTGGACAAGCGCCTCGGGTAGTCTCACCGTGTTGAGGTCCGTCAGGAACTCCATGCCGAGATGTGTAAACGGGCGGGATGGCATGAGGTCAGACTTTACCAAGTTGACCAGGAAGCCGAGTTGTTGCAGAATGGAGAGTAAGGCGTCCCTGTCGCCCCAAAAGAGTGGCCGCATCCTGGTTCCTGAGGAGCAGGTATTCGAGATAGCTGGAGGTTGGACTCAAAGACGACCGCCTGGCCCTGGCAACCACTGCGTCGATAATCCAGGTGAAGACCCAGGGGCTGAGGTTGAGGCCGAAGGGTAGGGCTCGGAACTGGTAAACCACCCCTCAGTAGGCGAAGCACAGGTACCGCCGAGCTGCGGGGTGCATCGACACATGTAGGTATGCGTCGAGGCTGATGGCGAAATCCATGGGCTTGACCGCTGCTCTCAATGCCTTGGTGGTTTCCATCTGGAAGGTCGGAGCGGTAATGAACTTGTTCAGCGCCGAGAGATCTATGACTGGCCGCCACCTGCCGTCCAGCGTTGGTACCACGAAGAGACGACTGAAGAAGGCCGGTGAGTCGGGACATGCGACCACCTCCACGGCAGCCTTCTGGAGCATGGAGTCCACTTCTCCTTGCAGCGCCTGAGCCTTGACCTGGTCGCCCAGAACCTGGGTCCAGAGAGGGGAGGTGGGGTCCGAAAGGAGATCTGCAGACCCTTGGTGATGGTGTACAGGATCCAAGGGTCGTCCAGAAACAGAACGCCACATGTCGCCGTCTCCCTCTGACTGGAGACCCTACAGCGGTCGGCGGGGGCACCACGGTCGGTGAGTCAGTGGGCCCTTCCCCGCGTGGGTCTGGGGCCAGGTGGGAGCTGGGGCCGGGTAGGTGCAAGAGAGACCGGCTGGGGGGGGGGGGGGGGGGGGGGACGAGAGGAGCCACGGGAGCATCTGGAAGGGCGGAGTAAGGGTCTGTACATCCGCAGGGCGCGACCCACGGCCTTGCGGGCAGCTTGAAAGCATGTTGAAGTCCGTCCCGCGGGGCTGGGCCGGATGTCCCTGTTCGCTTCCTTAACTGACTGCCAGGTAGGGCCAAACAGGAGAGTGCCTCTGAACAGAGCCTGGCACAACTGCGACTTCAGTGACATTGGTATCCGGGGGCAGCCAGCAAGAACAAACGTCACGCCGCATCAGGTCGCAGTTGGCCGCTGCTGCCATGGCGTTAACCGCGGAAAGGTCAGCCGCCCGATTTGCCAAAGAGTGTACCTCGCGCAGCTGGGGAGAGGAATCCAGGTCCCAGGTGTCCTCCAGCCATCTGATGACTGCCTGTGTAGTCAAGTTGAGAAATCCAGCACAGGCCAGGGAGTTGCGTACCAGGGTGGCCATCTTGTCCAGACTGCGAGGCATCCGGTGCTGCAGCACCTTGTGTCCTCCTGCCTGCATTTCTGCCACAATGTCGATTGAAGGGAGGGGGCAGGCAAAGGATTGGGAGTGTCCTGCATACCAGTTTTGGTGGAACTTGATGTTGATTCCAGCCGACCACTTGTTGTCGCCAAAAAACCCTGGGCGAAAACCAATTTCCGAAGGAGGACTGCCGCGCGGCGAGCGCCTGATCACCGAGCAGGACAGGGCTAGTGGAACTGGGACTCGTCGAGGCCGAGGGGCAGAGGGACAGGAAACACGATGGTCCTGAAATCCATCCGAGGAGACAGAGGGCAGGAGCCTGGTGTTGGGCGCTAGGGTGGCGTGGCCGAAAACTGTGTCGGGGTCCATGGAGGAGGGCTGTCGCTCCGATGTGTAGCCTGGTTACTGCTTGGCGAGCGGCTGTAAGGACTGTTGCCGCGGCTCTCCGCACGTCATTTTGTTTCCCCTTGACTCCAGAGTTCTAGGAGGATCCTGCCACTGACAGCTGCATTCATCAGAGCGGCTGGGCATAAAACGTTCATGGCGGTGTGTCGCCGCAATGTAGGGTAACCTCCATCACTGTCTTTCATGCTCCGCAGAGTGGGTGTGCCCAGACCGTCTATTACGCTCCGCAAAGCGGTAGGGCCCGGTCCGTCAGCCCCACTCCTCGGATCATGTATGCTCCGCAGAGCGATGGGGCCGGTACATCGTCTACGCTCCGCAGAGTGGGTGGGTCCAGTACCATGTTCACACTCCTCAGATCGATTGCGCTCTGCAGAGCGGTTGGGGCCAGTACATGGTTTACACTCCGCAGAACAGGTGGGCCTGGTACCACTTTCACTCTCCTCAGAATGTTCATGTTCCGCAGAGTGGTTAGACCCAGAACATTGTTCTCTCTCATAATGTTTACACTCCGCAGAGCGGGTGGGACCAGTACCGCACTTACACTCCACAGAGCAGGTGGTGCTTGTCTGTCAGTTACACTCCGTATAGCAGCTTGGCCCAGACTGGCGTTCATGCTCCTCCGAGCTGGGGGGCACTGTCGCAGAGGGTCAGACCACGGGGCGGGCAGCCCTGTACGGGGAGCCCTCCACTGTTGTCGACCCCGGTCCTCAGAGCGTGTGGGCACCGACAGTTGATGATGCTCCGCAGAGTGGGTGGGCCCTGACTGTACGACAAGCTCCTCAGAGTGGGTGGTCCAGGTCCGAATAATATGCTCCGCAGAGCGGGTGGGCCCTGTCTGTAAGACACGCTCTGCAGAGCGGGCGGGCCCGGGTCTCGGGGGATCTGTGGAGACCAGTGGGTACGTCCGAACCGGAAGAAGCTCTGTGCCGCTCCCTCAGCGTGGGCATGGTCCAGGGAATCAAAGGCGTCAATGGTGGAGCCATAGGAGGCGCGGGGGTAGGGGATGTGGGGGCGGACCCATCAACCCCCTAGGACGCTCACGCCTGTAGAAGCCCCACAGCTGCAATCAGCGTTCCTCCTCCCAGGGAGTGCACATCTCACAGGGCCGCTCCAACGCACAACCCGCACACGGCAGGCACAAATCGTGTCACTGGGCCACTGAAAACCGCCACACTTGGGGCAGGTCTTTACCTGCGTACTGCAACATAGAGCCTAACGTGTTCCCGACCGGTCACATTCATCTCCACAGAAAATGCCAGAGCCAGTTTTGAATTCCCGCCAACTGGTGGCATTATCCGAGGTCTTACCTCGACATAGTGTAGTGAAGGCTGACCAAATTCCAAGAGAAACTTAATCCAATCCTGAAGTATGCTTGCAGACTAAAACTGGGTAAAACCGTTCCACAGGAAGTTAAGCGTAAGACTGGTGGGAAGGTGGGAAGGCACCACTCAAGTGATGAGGGGAGACTACTCAGGGGACAGGGAGACTACTCAGGGGACGGGGCAACTGCTTGTAAGAGTTACTTCCCTGGTTGTGTAGCGACACACAAGTTTTTAGGCTGAAATCGGTAAGCAAAGTGTACCTTCCTAACGGTAATGCATTGGTAATATTTTTGAAGAAACAAACACACATTAACAGTATCATAAGGAAAGCAATTGTGTACATCCACCATCACAAGATTTGCATTGGACATGACCTAAACCTAGGTAACACCCTCCCCAACAAGCAAAGGGCCTCTGGGACGCCGTCAGCTGCAGTGGACCCACGCATGGCTGTGCGCGGACCAACTGTGGCTGATGTCAGCCTGGGGGCCTCTTGCTTACTGGATAGCCTGTAACAGCCACATTTCCTGCTACAGCAGAACCTGTTTCGAGTGACCACTCTCATGAGAGATCTGTCATTAAAGATCGTTAACCCATTTAGCCCTGAGTCCCTACAGCAGGAGATGGATTGACCATGATAATTGAAGGATAGTGCCAGATTAGCTTGGCGCCTTCAGGTGCCAAGCTAATCTGGCACTACCCTTGAATTATCATGGTCAATCCAACTCCTGCAATTGGTACATAGTCTTTAGGCAACACCTCCCAAATTTGAAAAATGGGACCTTGGGACTAAAAGGGTTAATTAGGTGGCTGGAGCCACCTGAACGATGGTCTTTACCCATTCAGCCCTGACGCACTACAGCAGGAGATGGGTAGACCATGATAATTCAAGAGCAGTGCCAGATTAGCTTGGCTCCTGTCGGCGCCAAACTAATCTGGCACTGCCCTTGAATTATTATGGTCAATCCATCTCCTGCAACTGGTGCGTAGTCATTAGATGATGCCTCCAAAAATTGGGAAATAATGTCGGCGGGCTGAATGAGTTAATGACAGGTAGACTTTATGACCTTCACGACTTCTCTTCAAAGAGCACCTGTCCTTTTAATCTGGCAAAAAAGGTGGCTGCTCAAGACATGTTCTTTTGTCCCCCTCCCTGACACACCTTCTGCGTGAGAGCCAAAGCTGGGGCGTCCACAGTAGCAGGAGTCGTGTTGGGCATGGCCAGTATCATAGTCACACCTCCAGCCAGAGCAGCCTTGGTAGCCGAGGACCAGTCTTCCTTGTGAGTGGCCCCCGGCTCACGGACGTGCACGTGAACGTCAATCAGACCTGTACACAATGAAATGAATGAACAGCTTGAGTGATATAAAGATGCACATTATCTGCTGCTAAATCCATATGTGTGTCCTAGTCTGTGATTTTGGACTGCACATCTTGAATGACACAAGCACTGATCAAAGTGGTATGCAAGTGATTGCAGCAACAAAAAGGATGAATTATAATTATTATGCTGATGCATTCGTACTTGTGTGGTCTGTGATTTTGGACCTTACAGCTTCGAGCCATAAAGTCCAGAGTCACAGAGCAACACATTTCAGATAAATCTGACTTCAAACTTGTGCATTATCCTGGTTTCTCTTTTCACCCTTTGGCTGTCAGTAGCGCATGTTGTTGCAATGATTAATGACAGCCAAATGGTTTATTTCAGTCCCAACTAGAGCAGGCGGCAAGCTAACCAGCGACTACTTTAAGCCATCATGGTTAGTTTGTACAGTAGAACCTCCTATGAATGGTCAACCCTGTTGCCAAGAAAAAGTGACCAAATACAGCAGGTGGCCGTTCACCGGAGGTTTGATGGAAACAGACATAGGCGTCCTTGGTAAGTTATTTTCCCCAGGATCAAGCATCTCAAAACTGTCAGAAAACTGTCTGCAACAGATACTGCTGACAGTATGTGTATGGGTCCATTGTGTACTATCTTAGAGCTTTATGATGTAAGTACAATGCCAAATGTTGAAATTTATCGTTTGGAGGGTGTATGGTTTTTGTCACGAATTTATCGCCTGCATTGGTCTTGCTTTGAATTAATATGCATATTTATGAGCCTGCGTCACAAGGCAGAACCCGGCCGACTATCAGTGTATCGCAATACTGCAGGTCATGAGGTCATTGGTCGGTGTGGTGTACACATGTCAGTGTACATGTGTGCCGATGTTTTACGCCATCCCTTTGACGTAATTTTCACGAGAAAGTAGAATAAACCTTCCATACTCGCTATGCTGTCAAAATCACAATGCAGGTTCCGCTTAACCTGCTAGTATTTACTAGTAACGATGGTGCTGAGGGCATGGCTTATTTGACTCGCAAAGCCGGCGAGCCTGCATCCACGGCGACTAGTTTGACCTTTGATCCTTTACCCCTCAGAAACACGCAACGCATTTTATCATTGAAACAGAGCATTGGTATTTATACTAAAGCGGCGGTCTGATGCCTCGCGCTGGGACCATACGGCGTTGAGGCGCGTCCCCTGGGTGGTGGATAGGGGGTCCCTCGTGAGAGGGGTGCACCGAATGAAATAAGGTGCCGTGAACCAACATGGTCTAAGGGAAGGTGACCCCGACAGAAAACCCCTGGTCCTCCTAGTAAGGGGGTTGGGCGTGGGGGTAGCTTCCCCACCCTGCAAAAAAGGAAATAGCTACAAAAACGCCGACGAAAAGACTAACAGTAATTCCTTTCCTGGAGGAGGAAGGTTCTTCTACTAGAAGACTTATGACGTCCTGTGGTGAAAGCCGGAAGTCTTCGGAAGCCACAGGACCGAGCCGCCTCTCTCTATCCAGGGATACAACCATGGGCACATGGAACGTCAAGACCATGTACCAGAGCGGCAAGGCCGCCCAGATAGCAGCGGAAATGCAAAAGTACAACCTTTCCCTGCTAGGCATCAGTGAAGCCAGATGGACGCAGTCTGGCCAGAAAAGGCTGGTAAGTGGGGAGATGGTTCTGTATTCAGGTCATGAAGAGGAGAATGCCCCCCATACAGAAGGAGTAGCACTCATGCTGTCACCAGTGGCACAGAGAGCGCTGATGGGCTGGGAACCTCTTGGGCCAAGAATTATAACAGCAGCCTTTAGAACCAAGAAAAAGCTCAAGCTGAACGTCATCCAGTGTTATGCGCCCACCAATGACAGTGACGAGGAAGAGAAACAAGAGTTCTACGACCGACTCCAGAGTGCCGTGGACAAATGTGCGGAGCGAGACATCACCATCGTCATGGGCGATTTTAATGCCAAAATAGGGGAGGACAACACCGGATACGAAGAGGTGATGGGGAGACAGGGACTAGGCTCGGAGATGAGTGAGAACGGGGAGAGGTTTGTAGACTTTTGTGCTCTAAACCGACTTGTCATTGGAGGCAGCATCTTCCCACACAGAAGAATACACAAAGCAACTTGGGTCTCACCTGACCATACAACAGAGAACCAAATAGACCATATCTGCATTAGCAAGAAATTTAGAAGATCCCTTCAAGATGTTCGAGTGAGGAGGGGAGCAGATGTCGCCTCAGACCACCATCTGCTTACCTTAAGAACGAAGCTCAAGCTAAAGAAAAGCCGCACAGAGACAACAAGAAGACAGCGCTATAATGTAGGCCTCCTGAGAGAAACTGGAGTTAGAGAAGAGTTCAAACTGGTACTGTCCAACCGGTTTCAAGCGCTACAGGAGCTAGTAAATGAAGAGGAGGCGGTCACCACAGAGCAACAGTGGAAGGCAGTTAGAGAGGCGCTGAACTCAACCTGCAAAGACACTGTAGGGTTCAGGAAACACCACCACAAGGACTGGCTGTCGGCACAGACCTTGAAGAAGATAGAAGCGAGGAAGCAGAAGAAAGCAGCGGTCAACAACAGTCGCACGAGAGCAGCCAAAGTAAGGGCACAGGGGGAATACTCGGAAGCCAACCGCGAGGTGAAGAGGAGTATCAGGGCAGACAAGAGGGCCTACACAGACAGCCTGGCAGCAGAGGCAGAAAAGGCAGCAGGCAGCGGCAACATGAAACAGCTCTACGACATTACCAGAAGATTGTCGGGTAAGTATGGCCATACAGAAAGACCAGTAAAAGACAAAGAAGGCAAGCCTATTGCAGACAGAACAGACCAACTCGACAGATGGGCCGAGTATTTTGAAGAGTTACTGAACAGACCTAGCCCACCCGACCCCCCCGACATCCAGCCGGCAGAGACCGACCTACCCATCAGCTGTGACAGACCCAGCCGGGAAGAGATCAGAAAAGCAGTGGCATTTTTGAAGAACGGCAAAGCAGCAGGGCCAGATGGAATCCCAGCGGAGTCTCTGAAAGCAGACCTAGAGACAACAGTTGAGATGCTGTACCCACTGTTTGGAAAGATCTGGGAAGAGGAGGTGATGCCAGCTGACTGGAAGGAGGGGTACCTAATCAAGCTTCCCAAGAAAGGCGACCTCAGCAAGTGTTCCAACTACAGAGGAATCACCTTGCTGTCAGTACCAGGAAAGGTCTTCAACAGGATCATCCTAGAGAGAATGAAGAGCTCCGTTGACCCCCAGCTGAGAGACCAGCAAGCAGGATTCAGGAAGAACCGATCATGTACAGACCAGATCGCCACTCTCCGCATCATCGTGGAACAGTCTCTGGAGTGGAGCTCCCCGCTGTACGTCAACTTTGTGGATTATGAGAAAGCATTTGACAGCGTGGACCGAGAGACTCTGTGGAAACTCCTACGACACTACGGTGTACCCACAAAGCTCGTCCGCCTGATCAAGAGCAGCTATGATGGCATGACATGTCGCGTGATCCACGAAGGGCAGTTCACCAGAGAGCTCCAGGTCAGAACTGGTGTCAGGCAGGGGTGTCTGCTGTCTCCGTTCCTCTTCCTACTGGCCATAGACTGGGTCATGAAGATGACCACAGAGCACAGACGAAGTGGAATACAGTGGACACTGTGGACACAGCTTGACGACCTCGATTTTGCAGACGACTTGGCATTACTGTCCCACACTCAACAAATGCAGGACAAGACCACGAGGCTTGCTGACATCTCATCCCAAGTGGGCCTCACCATTCACAAACAGAAAACAAAGACAATGAGGCTGAACGCAACCAGGGAAGAACCAGTCTTGCTTGCTGGCACCCCGTTGGAGGAGGTGGAGTCCTTCACCTATCTCGGGAGCATCATAGACAAAAAAGGTGGCACTGATGCAGATGTCAGAGCACGAATCGGTAAAGCCAGAGCAGCCTTTCTCCAGTTGAAAAAAGTGTGGAGTTCCAGAGAGCTGTCACAACACACCAAAGTCCGGATTTTCAACTCCAATGTAAAAGCAGTTCTCCTATATGGAGCAGAGACATGGAGATTGACAAAAACCACAGTCAACAGAGTACAGACCTTCATGAACAGTTGCCTTAGAAGAATTTTGAAAATCCACTGGCCAGAGAAGATCAGCAACGTCAGACTCTGGGAGAGAACAGAGCAGATAACAGCGGAGAATGAAATTGGGCGAAGAAGATGGGGATGGATCGGTCACAGTCTGAGAAAGCCAGCTTCCAGTATCACTAGGCAGGCATTGTCATGGAACCCCCAGGGAAAGAGGAAAAGAGGTAGGCCGAGAAACTCCTGGCGTCGAGACCTCCAAGCAGACATCAAGAGACTGGGAACCACCTGGAGTAGAATCGAAGGAGAAGCACAGGACAGGAGTTGCTGGAGGTCTCTCGTCGACGGCCTATACCCGGGTAGGGGTGACAGGCGTAAGTAAGTAAGTAAGGCAGTCTGACGGGAAGCGAAGCAGAAACAAAACAGCCAGTAAAACACGAAACATCGCAGTTTTGACGATGTTTATCGTGTGACTAGACCTAAAGCATAACAGCAGCAAAGCGCCGAAGTGAAGCAAAGCCGATGCTTTCAGTGTTAAGAGCGTGCTCTAAAATTTTGCGTTGTTTCGCTGAAGCATTTGATTGCCAGCCAATCAGAAGAGCCGACTTTACGGCAACGAGGTTGTTATCATTTCAGCGATCATGGCGGCATCAAAAGCTACTGGGCCAATCTGACACAAGTTGATACATTTATTCTCATCGATCTGATTCAAAACCACGAGGCATTATGGAATGTAAGAAGCCAAAAATACAGAAACCAAACCCTGAAAAAGGCCTCATGGATATCGCGTAAAGGGAGGTAACTGATTTACAACTTATTGCGCATTGCTTCCACGCAGACTGCTTATGCAAAACTTCTCATCGTGTGACCGGCTCACAAAGCAAAGCATTATAAACGCACTTATTTTTAGATGCTTTTAGAAGCAGATGCTCTGCTTTGTTTACCGCTTTGCTTCTGTTTCACTTCACGTCAGACCGCACCTTAACTTTCTGCACTGCAGTCAATTTCACATCTCACACATCGAAGTCTACATAACTGAAAGCATAATTGGAAACGACAAATGCACCATCGCAGCAGAAACACTTCCTCTCTGAATCAAGTGGAGTGAATGAGCGCCCGCACAGACAAAAACATGTTACGACCAGTGATGTGCAACTTTGACACACTGTAGTTTTCAGATCTTTGCAGCATAAAATGTGATAACTAGCTCATAACTATATGATAAAACAGGTTTAAAATCTTGCGAAATCAGCAAGAGATAAATTCTACTGAAGATCACGAATTCTGAAAATCACTAGCGCTCGCGGAACTATAGGAAGATCAACACCGTAGATTCAGTACTCACCGATTCAGCAGGAAAGGGACAAATTGTAGGTGGGTGGTCAAGCCAAGTTGTTGCTTTACACATTGCCACATGTCCATATTCCCATGTTTGATGTCAGTTCTACTTAGGGGTATCTTGTCTCTCTTCCTCTTTCTTCTCTTCAATTCCGAGTCTGTCATTGTTGGCGCGAGTCGATGATACTTTGCTTTTTTCTTAGCTGGTTCTTCCACCATCTTGTCTCTGATTGGTTACAATTATGCAGATGATCTAAGGTCGTATAGAATAGTTATGACGTCAGCTACCACTGCCTATCAGAAGCAATCTTTTCACAGTGTACCGTCACAAGATTCCGGTGGGCCTCTTTTCGCTTTGAACGGATGAAAGAAAGCATTTGGTGGGACAATTGGGTAGTCACTGTCTGAGTATGTATACTAAATCCCAGTAAAAGCTTTTTGCGAAATAAGCCTTAAAAAAGGTCAGGCGTCCCCCCTTAAACTCAGATATGAACATATGGATGTGCTATCACTAAAACTAGACCTCCGTCGACCTCTTCACGTTTCTGTGAAGTGTGATACATGTACTAGTGACGATTTTTTTTTAATCAGTTATCTTCAGTGATGAAATAAAATAAAACTGTGTCTGTGTGCACCAGTAAGGGAGGAAGAAAGAGCAATGCATGTCGATTGATGTGTGTCGCTGCCGTGTTCTTGTCTTAAATAGGAAAGGAGGGTGCAGGTGGCAGAGTATGGAGGAGGTGGCATGGACACGAGCAGGGGTCAATAAACAGTCACTGTATTGTCCCGATAATTACTACCGGCCGGCCTGTGCTACCATTTTCTTTTTCTCACCATTTTTTCCTCGGTTAAGCACCCGCGTGTGTAGCATGGAATCGTTAGTACTGACATCATGGGTTGTGACCAGCGCATAAAAACTGGCAAGTCACTCAGTACTGACTGCTGCTGATTTCATTTTGATGCCACGATTTCTTGACTCATGAGAGATGGAATTCATAGGTCTCCTGAAGAAGTGAATGTTCTGGATAGACATCAGTCCTCAAAAATTACAAACACAAAGACATGCGCATTGGTGCATGTACATACTAGATTCTCATGAGCCCCTGCAGTTGGCTACAGTGGCACACAAGTCCACAAATCAATCTCAGCACTGTTATACAATACACACTGTGCTGGGATATGTAGGCCTGTGGTACAGACACGCGCGTTTGCACATGTAGGTCCTCAATTCTCATGAGCCCCTTCCATCTGCAGAGGCATGCGAGTTTTTGCCAAGGCGGCGCCCTAGGTGTAAGAGCAGTTAAATTTTGGTCATGTTGGAAAATTACGTGACCGCATGGTAAACCGACTCAAAACAGATATGTGGACACGGTTGGATGGATAGTGCAACATTTTACACAGCTGTCGAGCCGACGATGGAACATCTGTGATTGCATAATTTCACGACGTCTGGGCTTTGTCTCAGTATGTGGCAGCTGGCTAGGTGTCGATTGAGCTGTCATTGACCCGTCACACTTGACAGTTTTACCTAACCAGTCCGGCCGTAACTGTAAATTTTAGGTGTTTTTACCATTTTTGGCTCCAATACACTGATCGTTGGCCATGCCCTGCAGGTGACCGTACAATCAAGGTACTTTATATAGTAAACATCGTGCGTACATCACAAAAGTGACCGGAAACAGCAGGTCACTGTAAAATTCGGTGACCGTTCAAAGGAGGTTCTATTGTACCATGGTTGTACAAAATAATATGCAGACAATTTGAACTGACAACTTGAATCATGATGGGAAAGATTTTGTCATGCCATTCAAGTCAGCCTCTGTGTGAAAGCTGGCACGTGGGACTAAACACGTCAGACATGGCATCGGAGTAATTGTTGTGCTGTATTCACATTGGCTTATGAAAAAAACAAAATACCCTCAGCCCGATGTCGGCCCATGCATAGCTGTGTGCGGGCCCATTGAGACCGATGTCGGCCCAAGAACCTTTGCTTACTGGGAAGGAAACAAAATGTACTTCATAGAAAACTCATAGAAAACTCACCAGGCAGACGATAAACGCGTTTAGATGAGATGCAGTCAATGTGAGTCTTCATTTTCGGAGGGTTCTTGACTCGTCGCAGTGCCTGCAAAAAAAGGAACTTAGCTACATTAGATGAATGTCCATAAACTCCAAGGAAGCCTCAAGACTTATGATTCACACATTTGGGATTACTACACTATTCTGGTAATGATGATGCACCATACAAAAAAGAATTATGCCCGTTTCCTGCATCTAAAATGTTAAATTTGGAAACTACTAGATTTCAGACAAAGTTTTTAGTCCTAACATGGGATCATATCTTTTTCTTTTTGACAAAACAGCCTTAGCAGCCACAAAAACGGAAAAAAAAAGATAACAAACACCACCTCACCTCCACAAACATCTTGGTACACTTGACATCCGTCAGAAGCGGGACGCAGTAATCCACAGCCATGCGCCTTGTCTTGTACCCCTGGGTCACGAATGATGACGCTCGGTATGACCCAGAATTGCGCAGCGGCAGATTGATGACAAGGTCAAACTTGTGCTCGGCCAAGTAATCAGCAATGGTCAGCTGTTCACCACTCATCTTGCGATCTTCTCCAGTATCTTCGTATGGCCAATCCACTGCCTCCACCTGTTGGACAGCAGTAAACTGAATACGACATCATATATCAGCTGGATCAGATTTCTGACAGCCAGAAAGGTAACATAATTCTAATCACTGCTGGTGGCTAGAGATCAAGCTTTTCTGGCACCACCCGTGAACTATAATGATTGCTTGATCTGTCTCCTGAATCGTAGTAGGCATCAGAAGACAACCCCCCAAAAGAAGAGCTTTTCATCCTGATACACTATTGCTTGAAATAAATTTGATGATAGTTCAAGGGTGGTGCCAGAATAGCTTGGTGCCTGAAGATATTCTGGCACCACCCTTGGACTAAAATGGTTGACCTATCTCCTAATCTGTAATGTTCCTTGCATAGGACAATAAGCAAAAGTCAGCCTCAGGATGTAATGGGTTAAAGCTATTCTGGCACCACACTTTAGCTATTTTGGTCAATCTGTCTCCTGAACTGCCAGGAAGTCTTCGGAAAACTCACAATTTTGACAGAGAATAACCCAACAAAGAAAAAAACACCCTTAGAAAAGACAGTTACAACTGCCTTTTCTAAGCGTGTTTCTTTCTTCGTTGGGTTATTCTCCACTTTTTACACACTTTTTGGTCATTTTAAGGTTACTGCAACATTAGGACTCGATGCATAAATCTGTATTAATTTGGCTGTCGACAGCATTTTTTGGCGAGGTGATTCCTGTGTAGCGCTACTGACATCCACATGGTTAACTTCATACAGAGTCAATCGACGTGGTCTCTCTTCACCTCTAAAGAGAAACCAGCATGTAATTTTCTCACATTGAACCCATGCTCATTGTAGAAGTCGGCGGTACCCATGCTGGCAAACAGATGGTAGCCCATCTCCTCCAGGGAACGGACTGTTGGGATCAGCTCCGTCTTGCTCTGCACACAGGATACAAGACACAGAGCTGGATTTACATGAATCACCTTAAAAAAGGGAGAATAAGGGTTAACACTGCACGTACATTTCATTTCCAAAAGCGTTGTACCTTCAACGACCAAAAACCACAAGCATACAAGGAACATGGAGACAATTTGGTCTTAGCAAGAGGCATAGATCCTTATGAGCCCCACAACTGCAGGGGCTCAAGAGGATCTATGTCTCTTGCAACTGCAATGTCATGTGTTTAGTTTTTCTCGGCAGTGACTTTTTACGTTGAATGTAACACAAATCAGATGTAGCAATACTTTTGCAAGGTCCTCACTGCACTTATATTAAAAATTCATTTTACTTACCAATGACATGACTAACTGGAAGTGTCTACTACTTGCTCAATTCTAGCCTAAGAACCCGTTGTGTTACCACACAACCTGGGAGGCACTCGGGGAACCCCCAGAAGGGCCGAGAGGTGTCTCCCATTCCTGCCCATCTGGTTCCGAGTCACGTGGTGACTAACCAGTCAGGATACTTAGCTCACCAGCGGCAACCGGGGCAGGTGGGAGGATCTTCCGAGTCATGTCATCGGTAAGTATTTTTCGAAAAAATACCTTTTAGAGAAAAATGAATTTGTTTCTTCAAAAACATTACCAATGACATGACTAACTGGAAGAATTGCGATAAGGAGGCGGGTGCCGCGCCCAAGCACCCCCATAGGGCCAATTAGAGCCATCCTCCCTGCCGCAAACTCCTGACAATCTGAGCTAGGTGCGTACCTATGGCGTCTGTGGCACCGGAAGGGAGTGTTGCGCCGCAGTGATGTCCTCCACCAGTGCGAGGTTGTCTCGCTAGCCTGCCAGATCCCGGAGGTAGAAGCGGGCGAAGGAAGATTCTGCCCGCCAGCCCAAGGCAGCCACGATGTCTTTGACAGCGCAGTTCCGGTCGAACACGACGCTCGTGGCCATGGCGCGTACCTCATGTGCACGTATTTTTAACCTCTTCGCTCCATGTGGGGAGAGGTCCTGGTAGGCGGACCGTATGACCCAGCACAGCAGGAAGATATCATCTGGGCTGAAATGTCAGTTCTGCTGGGCATTAAAGGTAAGAAGAGGCGTGAGCGTTCTCTCCGGACGGCTTTGGTTCGGCGAAGGTACACGCGTAGGGCTCGCACAGGGTCTTGTTGCCTGGTCTCCTGAGGGAAGTTCGTCCCTCTCAGTGGCTGTAAGGTGTCGCGGTCAAAGGAGACCTGGTCTTGGCAATGAAAGCAGGGTCCGTAAGCAGCTGCATGGAACCATCTGCTCGGAACTGCAGGCAGGCAGGGCGCGCTGACAGCACGTGTAGCTCGCTAACTTGGGCCGCTGTGGCAAGGGCCAACAGGAAGCATGTCTTACGAGTCACATCCGCAAAGCGGGCCAAAGGCAGCGGTTCGAATCTGGCAGAATTCAGCCAAGTCAGTACCCAGGGTAGGTCCCAGCGAGGAATGAGCGAGCGAGGCAGCGGACGCTGCAGGCCGAAGTGAGTCATAAGGTCGGGGATGTCTTTACACGCGCCAGGGTCCAGGCGGCTGATGTGCTGGTAGGTATTGGCAATCATGGACAAGTACCCCCTGATGGTGATAGGGGCCAACCCTTGGTCTCCGAAGAGCCAGAGGAAGAAGTCCGCGAGCTGGGGATTAGTTAGGTCGGTGGGGGCGAGGCGCTGGTCGTTGCACCAGGAGCACAGCACTCGCCATTTTCCCTCGTAGACGCATCATGTCGAGGGTCTGCGGGCTGTAGCGATAGCTTCCACTGCTGCACTTGAGAAGCCTCTAGCGGCGAGGGCTTGCCGCACAACCGCCAAGCGTGAAGGAGTAGGCACTCCGGGCACGGGTGGAACAGCGGTTGTCGGGGCTGCTTGAGCATCGTGCGGGGCACGGGCAGCAGTGCGGGGCACGGGCAGCAGCAGTGGAGAGTCCGTGGCGAGGTTGAGGAGGTCGGTGGTCCAGGACCGGTTCCAAGAGAACGGGGCGACCAATATGACGACCGCATTGCATCCTTGAAGCTTGAGGAGGACTTTGGGGACAAGGACTGTCGGGGGGAACGCATAAGCGATGAGACCGTCCCACGGGATGGAGAGCACGTCGACTGCCCAGGCCAGGGGGTCTGGGATCAGGGAGACAAATAGGGGAAGCTGGTGATTCCACCTCGTGGCGAACAGGTCGACCATTGGCGTCTCCCATTGCACGCAGATCATCTGAAAGATGTCCCGGCGTAAGGTCCGCTCCGTGTGTAGCAACTGGCCGCGACGGGAGAGGGAGTTGGCCAACACATTCAGGTGGCCGGGGATGTATCGAGCACGGAGGGAAATGTTGCGGTCCTCGCACCAGCGCATCAGATGGTAGAGGAGCATTCACAGGTCGGGTGAGCGCGTCCTGCCCTGCTTCTGGATGTAAGCCACCACTGTCGCGTTGTCGGAGAGGACGAGCAGCTCCTGGTAACCGAGTTGTTCATCCCATGCGATGAGGGCTTGCCAGACTGCTTGCAGCTCCAATCAGTTTATGTGCTTGTCCACGAACTCCAGAGGCCAGGGGCCAGACGTCACGAGGAACCGCGGTAGCAGGTGGGCTCCCCAACCAGCAAGACTTGCATCGACACACAGGGAGAGCCGAGGAAGCGGAGTGGTCAGGGGGACTCCCGAAGTGAGCCACGACACGTCCGTCCAACGTAGGAGATGGGGGCGAAGCAACTAAGACACAGGTACCATGGCGGCCAAGTCGCCGGAGGAGGGACGCCAGAGAAGCAGGAGGTGCAGCTGTAGCGGCCGGACGTAGAGATGACCGAGGGGGAGTAGATCCGCTGCCGCATTCATCAAACCAAGGAGCTGAAGCCAGACTCTGGTGGATACTGCGTCCTGCTGAGCTACCTGGCCGGCTAGGGCAGCTAACTTCAGGATCCGCAGCTCCGGCAAATGCACCCTTTTGAGGTCGGTGTGAACTCCATGCTGATGTGGACGAAGCGACGCGAGGGAGTGAGGTCCGGACTGGCCTGCGTTGACTAGGAACCCCAACTGCGATAACAGCCGTATCAGTGCATCCCTGGCCTCCGATTGGTTGCGCAGGAGGAGGTCGTCGAGGTAGTTCAATGTCGGGCTGGAAGACAACTGCCGCGCCTTGGCCACTACTGCGTCCATGATGTGGGTGAAAACCCAGGGGTTGAGGGTGAGAACGAACGGCAGCGCCCGAAACTGGTAAACTACTCTGTCGCAGGTGAAGCGGAGATACCTCCATGGAAGCCGAGTGCATGGGGACATGGAGATAAGCGTCTGATGGACATGGAGATAAGCGTGGACATGGAGATAAGCGTCTGATAAGTCTAGACTGATCACGTAGTCCATGGGCTGTACGGAAGCTCCGAGGGCCCGGGCAGTCTCCATGCGAAATGACGGGGCAGAGATGAACACGTTCAATGCTGATAGGTCGATGACCGGGCGCGCCACTTGCCGCCTGGTTTGGGCACCACGAAGAGGCGGCTGTAGAAGGCTGGGGAGTCTGGGCGTAGCACGACCTCTGTGGTGGCCTTCTGCAGGAGAGCGGCGACTTCTCCGCGAAGAGCGCAAGATTTGAGCTCGTCTGATGGCACCTCGGTCCACAACGGGGAGCAACGCAGCGGAGGCAGGGAGTGAAAGGCGATCCAAAGGCCCCCGGTAACGGTCTCCAAAATCCAGGGGGTCGTCTGGGAACAGTGAGCGCCACTCCTCGCTGCACAGAGTGAGCCTCCCGCTGACTGGAGACCCAGGCGCGGTCGGCGGAGGCAGCGGAAGGGCAAAGTCAGGTGGCCCGCCCGCACCCTGGACGACGGGCAGGACGGGGCCAGGAGGGGGTAGGGGCGCTAACAGGTCCGGGGCGGCCGAAGGTGGGGCGGTGACGAGGGGCCCGCGGAGGCACGGGGGCGGAAGACGCGGCAGGTCTGGAGGTCGCAGGGCGGGACCCACGGCCTTGCGGGTAGCCTGAAAGCGAAGTGGAGCTGTCTTGCGAGGCCAGCGGTCCGAGTTAGTTTTCTTCACGGTCTGCCAGGTCTCACCGAAGAGCACAGGGCCACCCAGGGGAGCACGGTGTAGCTCAGTCCTCAGATCGGGGGGCATTCCGCGGCAGGCCAGCAACACGGCATCCCGTCGCAACAGGTCGCAGTTGGAGACGGCAGCCATGGCATTGACCGACGAGCGATACGCTGCCCGGTTGGCCGCTTCCACAAGAGCGAGTAGGTCTCCGAGGAGGGGTGTCAAGGAGGGATGCCAGGCGTCCTCGATGTAGCGGATGAAGGCATGGGTCAGCAGCTCCAGAAATCCTGCGCAGCCTAAGGTGTTATGGACGAGCAAGGCAGTCTTGTCCAAACCGCGGGGCAGGGCGTGTTTCAGCAGAGTGGCACCTCCAGCCTGCACCAAGGCTGGCGGATCCACAGCAGGCAGGGGGCAGGAGAACGCCTGAGAGTGTCCCGAGTACCAGTCCTGACGAAAGGCAATGTCGAGTCCAGCTGGCCACCTATTATCGGAGAAGAAATCGGAGTCCCGGGAACCCGACAGGAGGTGCGCTAAAAAGGCTTCGCGCAGGTCATGAAAGCTGGGAGGCTGCGGCAGGGACTTGAACCTCTTCACCTGTCGTCGAGCGTCCACAAACGCAGAGATCTTCCTCTTGAGCGGGGGCGACGGAGGGCAGTCAACCGCGGGAAGCGTGGCGGCGATGAGACGAGCAACTTCGTCCAGGGCAAGCATGGTATCCGTACGCAACGAAGAGGGCAGCTTACGAGAAGTCAAGGAGTCGGAAGATGGAAAGCGAGGTGAAGGTGAGCGGCTAAGATCCCCGAGCAGAGCAGAGACGGAGTCCTCGGGTAGCAGGCTCAGGGTCTCGTCCTCCACCGGGCAGGGGTCCAGCGACGCAGACGGGGGGCTAAGGGCGACGACCTCCAACCGCCGGTGGCCAGAGGAGGAGGCGGGGAAGTGCCCCGAAAGGAGGGGGTGGCTGTCGACGATGACGGGAAGGCGAGCGAGGCACAGCACGACGTGGCGAAGACCTGGCGCCGCGGGGAGGATGTCTGGAGCGCGGCAAGCGACTGCGACTACGCGAATGGGGCCGACGAAACCGAGGGGGAGAGGGGGGGGGAAGGGTGGCGGACCGGGCGAGAGGAGGGACGAGACAAGCGGGAGGTCGGTAGAGGGAAGGACAAAGACGAGCGCGACGACACCAAAGAACGGTGGGGGCCAGGGTCCCTGGAACGGCGTGAAGCGTGATCCTTCCTACGCTCGCCAACAGGGGAGCGAGAGCATCTGGTAGAGCTGGAGTAGGGTGAGGGCTCTGAACTGCCCGAAGTCCTCGGACGCGCAGGTAAAGGTCTCTCCGAGCCGGGCTCAGTGAGGCGGGCTCTCTGCCAGCGAAGTGACTCCCCGTAAGAGTCAGCGGGCTTTCTTGGAGACGAGCGAAGACTGACAGCGGACATGGGACGGCACGTGGCGCGTCTCTCCGAGTGTAAGGCTTTGTCCGGGCAGGCTCACTCCTGGAAGCGATCGCGTCGATAGCAGTCCTGCTCCGAGCGCTAGGCTCCTGTGTCCGGAATGGGGTCCTTTCCACAAGGTCGGTGCGGTCACGGCCCTGGGCATGAGAGATGGCACCTCGACTGGAGTCGGATCACACACAGATGCCGGTCGCTCGCGTCTGTAAAAAGTCCATAACTGCGACCAGCGCAGCTCAGGCCAGGTGGAGCAGGTGTCGCAAGTGTGGTCAGAGGTGCATCCGGCGCAGGGGAGACAGACCTTGTGGTTATCAGATGGCCAATGGAACCCTCCGCATTGCGTGCAGGTCATCAACTGGCAACTGCAACACAAAACATACCTGGAGGCACGCGGGCGAGGGCCTGTGGGACCCCGTCCAGGTAAGGAGAGCCTTCGCAACATAATGGCACAAAACAGCGAGGTACAAGCCTGTAAGTAAGTGTCTGGACCTGCAACAGCTATCCCCATAAGCTAACGGGCGTGAGCACGTGGGATCCCACCAAGCTAAGCATACGACGCATCAGGCACAACAAAACCCAAGCATGTCACGACAGGTACAGGCATGAAGAAAGCGTCTAGTACAGCAACATTTACCAACGTAATGGCGACAGGGCTAGGGCACGAGGGGCCCCGCCAAGCTAAGCGAGCCATGGACGCATAAAGTACCCCAACCAAACCCAACATGGTACAAGTCAGCAGGTCAGCGCCAAATCGTGCAACACCAATCAGCTGAAAGGAGAGTGAGCGTGGGCACGTGGGGCCCTGCCAAGCTAAGGGGAGATTTTGGCACGAAAGTTACAGTGAAGATGAAGACCGTCTTCGTCCCTGCTCGAACCGGCGCCCAGCCCGGGAGCCAGCCGAGGGCTAACACATCTACCTTACCTCTCCGCCAGAGCGGGAACGGGGGAAGGAACGTCCATAACACCCACAGCGCGACCGCGGGCGACGTCCCAGCAAGCGCACCGAGCAACCCAAGCCACCCAAGGCGCAGGAGAGAGCAGCAGCCAAACGAGCAGGGGACAAGCAGACCCACACAGGGCACAGGCAGGGCCGACGAAGCAAAGAGTAGTCAAGGGTCCGGGAGACCGGCGAAGCAACCGGTCGAACAAGCAAAGTTTCTAAGTCTGTAGGCTAGGGCAAACACGTCCGAACGGTGTGAGCCTAAGTAGCATGACTGGTTAGTCACCACGTGACTCGAAACCGGATGGGCAGGAATGGGAGACAACTCTCGGCCCCTCAGGGGGTTCCCCGAGTACCTCCCGGGTTGTGTGGTAACACAACGGGTTCTTAGGCTAGAATTGAGTAAGTAGTAGACACTTCCAGTTAGTCAAGTCATCAGTAATGTTTTTGAAGAAACAACAACGAATTTGGGGTCCAAAGTACACTCCTAAGCTTAATTTGACCGAAGCCCTCCAAGCACTTTGCATTTCCAGACAGATCAAATGAGCTCAAATTAGAAAACCGTCTGAGCCAATTAAATTGACAGCACAGAACATAACAAGGTTTGATATAAATATGTATCGTAAGTAAGAATGATGCAAACAATTCATTTTCAGAGGTCCCTACACTGCTATCCCAGTTTAAATTAAATTAACTCCCTTGTGCAGGCAGCCACCAGTCCTGTAAACAGTACCAGTGGTTGCATCCAACCCCGACACTCAACAGAATGTGGTTGTGGATAAAACATGATAGTTTAAGGGTGGTGCCAGAATAGCTTGGTGCCAAGAGGTGCCAAGCTATTCTAACACCACCCTTGAACTATCCTGGGTGACATTTACTCTCTAGAGGTTAACTCCCAAATTTGGGGATGGGACCTCAGGGGACAATGTGTTAAAGCCCACTAAATATTGTGTAATAGGCAATCATAGCATTTCTAGGAAACACTATAATCACCTATACCCTTTGGCAGGTTTATCACTAATTCAGATGAAGAATCTACAGTGTGAACAGACTGACCTTGAAACTGCCGATGGAGATGAGGATGTTCGAGTAAGGGATCTGGAAGCCCGTGCTGAGCTGAGCCTTGAGGTACGCCTCGTAACGATCCTCCCCGAAGCATGCCACCTCCCCTGTACTTGCCATCTCTACGCCAAGAAGCACATCCGCTCCAGCCAGGCGTGAGAATGAGAACACAGGAACCTGCAGGGGGGGTGGGGGTGGGGGGTGGGGGGGTGGGAAATTAGTATGATCAGTTAACTCCCATGTGCATGCAGCCACTGGTACTGTTATGCATTATACATTACTAGTGGCTGCCTGCACAAAGGGATTCAGTACCAGTTAAAGCACACTGTGTTTCTGCAATAGTCATTAATTCATCACCAGAAAACCCTAGCTGTCCCAAGGACATGGATTCAAAGTGGTCTCAGCAAGAGGCATAGATCCTCATGAGCCCCCGCAACTGCGGGGGCTCATAAGGCCCTATACCTCTTGCAGTTGGGTTGTGTTCAAATTTTCCGGGCACTGATCACTGCGTGACTGCTACAACTGATGCGACAACAACAAAACAGGAACCTGAGGGGGAAATTAGAGTGATCATTAAACCCCTGTATGAATGCAGCCGGTGGTACTGTTATACAGTTTACAGTACTAGTGGCTGCCTGGATGTACAATGGGATTAAATGTGATCACTGCGTGACTGCTAAACAGACTTGCGAACAAGAACACAGGAACCAGAGGGTGAAATGAATATGTTCATAAGCCTCCTTGTGCAAGCAGCCAGCGGTACTGTTACATGGTGGAGTTGTAGTCGTAGTATGATAAACACACCAGACGCACGCACATAAGGTTCTTTTAAATAAACTTCATTCAGCTGCAATCCGTCACACGTGGCTTTTAAGGATGTAGACAATACTGGATTAACAGTTCCAACAATATTTTAATTCAGCGATGCGATCTCCACACAATGCACTTCCAGATGCACCAACACTGATACAAAGTCTCTTCTGCATATATCCACACTGTCGACACAAAGTCTCTCTACAACGTACACCACACTGTTACGCTGTATCTCTCACAATGTAAACCCTATACGGGCCACGTACCTACGATAACTGTGTCTCTACAACTGACAAATGCAAGACAATGTATGAACGTGCTTTCCTAGCGCCCTCTTTATATATACTACCAATTTCCAGAATCATCTACGAAAATCATACAACGCAACCAATCAGAACGAAACACGCAACCGAAACTCATAAATAAGAATTTTTTGAAATCACTAAAATAGGCTACAAAAACTCGGCTGCTCATTTCAGCTCTAAATCCTAATGTATAATGAAGTCACATAAAAGTATGGTAGCCCTATCACGACCTTGCATATCCGCTCTAGAAGATTCTCGACCTTCCACAAAACAAAAAAAAAAAAGGCTGCTCAATTCACGCGCACGGAAAAACAAAATGTTGAGAACTGTCGCCAAATACCCGACGTCACACATACGAGGTCACTAGACAGTGCGACCTTTCTAGAACGTTCTGGACTAAACTTAGCGTATCATAACGAAGTGAAATCCGCTCTGCGCGACCAAAAAAAAAAGAAAGTTACTTAAAAAGATACGTGAATCATAACCATGATAACTCAAATAAATATCGGATCGTTTCCTACGATTAACACATGTATGCTCTCACAGGACAACACAACCACAATCATAACATTACCACCCTCTTTTAGAATGAAATTTCACAAACATTTCTTCTCAAATCTTAAAATACGGTTATGGTTGTATTAACCTACACGAAACCACAAATAATAAGAATTTCACATCAAAATGAAATCAAAATAATCGTCTCACAGTCTTGTAAACCGTCCTGAGCATAAAAATGTTTCTTCAAATTGTTCTGGACACATAAATGTTCATTCAAACTGCTCTGCTCAGGTAATCTGCTCCAAAGTTCTGCGAATCCTTGATAAAACGAAAGTCAAAATAAAAGTTCACCTGGAACAACACTAAATCACAAGTTACAGTTCACACAGTTCAAGGGTCACCGGTCCTGGGTCAAACACCGTTGGCCCATGCAAAGTATGACAATCCGTACACCCCAAACCGGACCTCTCCTGTTCCCTTACGATGTCCACCGGCGAACTGGAATCACCGACGACTACCACGTCCGGCGTCCCCCAACACTCTCCATCAGTCCCTCTCTCGTGTTGCGAAAACGACGACACGACTCGTCGTGAAGCGGCTCGTTCGATCTCGGACCAACCTCATGCTGGACAATATTCGCAGTCTCTTGAGTCGGGCGCAATTCGATGCTTGAACTCCGAAGATTGGACTTTTAATGTCTCCTGATTCTTCCTCTCCTTCTCCTCCTGCAGCTCCGACATCTGTCTCAGAGGAGCTCCGTCTCGCTCGCGACCCTCGATCACCTGGCTTTTCGGCGACCCAATCTGATCATTGTGGCGGTGCTCGGCATCGTATTGCTGACTGTCCAACGTATGCGCCTGTTTTTGCTGCTTGTGGTCGATGGCTGCTCGCTGTTCCGCCTCCCGCTCATCTCGCTCTCTGGCCACAGTTGCGTCTACTTGGTTTTGCAGTTGCTCCAGCGCCTTGCGCTTGTCTTCCTCTAACGTGTCTCTAATCATCGTTACTGCTCGTGTGTTGTCAGTCACGTTTAGAAGGATGGTATGGTTGCACTCCTCTTCCTGACCTCTCGTAACTGCACAGGTTTCAGGTTTCTACTTCAGATCTGGATTGTCTGGGTTTCTGGCACTGTTAACATTTCCAATAAGATCATAAACTGGGGTCTTCACACACAACAGCTTCACCTCTACTGTCAGGTACGGGGTGTTGACACTGACCTTGGCAAGTGGGGTGACCCTCCCACTTCCATCGGCCAAGAGGTTGTCCACTCGTGTAGCATCTGGGCTTCAGCTACTAAATCCTTTCTCACGATGATGCAACTACAACCAGTGTCTCTCAACACTCTCACTGATGCTTTGCCGACGAATCCCGACACCACTGGCATGTTCAGCACTTCATTCTCAGGCAGTGCGATGTTTGAGACTGGTAAGAATGTAGCCCCATCTCCTACTGGGATGCGTCCATTCTTTCTGAAAGATTCAATCAGCTCCGGTGTCGCCTGCCTTTCTCTATACTCAGTCACAGGATGACGTCACATCATTGGCTAATACAGCGGCGGCTCTGTGTTGAGATGTGGTACTGCTTCTGCCTGCTATCCCACGATCTTGGTTGGGTCTTCTGATGTTGTCGCCTCGGGGAACATCTTTAGAAGGACACCGTATCGCCTTGTGACCTTTCTTTCCACAGAGAAAACATGTCAGGTGCTCCACCAACTTGCATTTCGGAGTCTCTCTGACATTGTGGATTTCCTCTGCTGGTGCAGACACGCGCTGCGGCTTACTGGACCCGAACTTCATGTTGTGGGCGTCAAGGTTTCTCCTTCAGGCTTGCAGTTCCGAAATCGTCGCCTGTAACCCTCTTCAGTGAAGTCGTACTGTCTCAGCAGGGCAGCTTTCAACTGCGTATGATCTTTGGCTTCTTCTCTTGGTAAGCGGGTGTAAAATTCAAGCGCTTTGCCAGTTAGAAGTGCACTCAGCTTGATAGCCCAAGTTTCTTGTTTCCAGTTATTACTGCTTGCGAAGCGCTCGAATCGCTCTAGGTAAGCATCCAAATCTTATCTGAATTTTCTGTGAAAGTGGTAGCTTTGGCGCACGGGCTGTTTGTTCTCTGCTGGCTAAGGCTGTTGCTTCAGAAACCCTCTAGCTCTGTGCCTCAATCTCCATCTGCTTTAAATGAATTTCATGTTGTCGCTGCCTCTCTGCCTCTTCTCGTTTCTCTGCCTCTCTTCGCTGTTTTTCTGCTTCTTCTGCTTGGATTTCAAGTTTCCTAATTTCATGCTCTTTCGTTCTTTCTTCTCTATCAAATCTCTCATTTTCTTCTTTCTCTCGTCTCTTCTCTCTTCAGTCTCTCCTTTTCTTCTTTCTCTCTTTTCTTCTTCGAATCTCTTTTCTCTTTCTCTCTCCAGTCTCTCTTTTTCTCTCTCCTTTACAAACTCGAGGAGTTGAGCTCCTTCGAGTCCACATTCCTTTCCAATTTTCAGGACTGTCTCCATCTCCGATGTCGCCATCTCTGCGTTTCACTGCTGGCTGTTTTCTCGTGCTACCCTTTCCACTGAACCAACTGAAGAGGTCCCGTCGGAGGAGCCAAAATGTTACGTGGTGGAGTTGTAGTCGTAGTATGATAAACACACCAGACGCACGCACGTAAGTTTTTTTTAAATAAACTTCATTCAGCTGCAATCCGTCACACGTGGCTTAAGGATGTAGACAATACTGGAGTAACAGTTCCAACAATATTTTAATTCAGCGATGCGATCTCCACACAATGCACTTCCAAATGCACCAACAAGTCTCTTCTGCAAATATCCACACTGTCGACACAAAGTCTCTCTACAACGTACACCACACTGTTACGCTGTATCTCTCACAATGTACACCCTACAGGGGCCCCGTACCTACGATAACTTTGTGTCTCTACAACTGACAAATGCAAGACAATGTATGAACGTGCTTCCCTAGCGCCCTCTTTATATATACTACCAATTTCCAAAATCATACAACGCAACCAATCAAAACGAAACACGCAACTGAAACTAAGAATTTTCTGGAATCACTAAAATAGGCTACAAAAACTCGGCTGCTCATTTCAGCTCTAAATCCTAATGTATAATGAAGTCACATAAAAGTATGTTAACCCTATCACGACCTTGCATATCCGCTCTATAAGATTCTCGACCTTCCACAAAACAAAACGGCTGCTCAATTCACACGCACGGAAAAACAAAATGTTGAGAACTGTCGCCAACTACCCGACGTCACATATACGAGGTCACTAGACAGTGCGACCTTTCTAGAACGTTCTGGACTAAACTTAGCGTATCATAATGAAGTGAAATCCACTCTGCGCGACCGAAAAAAAAAATGTTACTTAAAAAGATACGTGAATCATAACCATGATAGCTCAAATAAATATCGGATCATTTCCTACGATTAACACATGTATGCTCTCACAAGACAACACAACCACAATCGTAACAGGTACTCTTTACATTGCTGGTGGCTACATGAACAAGGCAAACCCATTTAACCTGGGTCAGCGTTTCCTAAATTTTGCAGGTGTTGCACAAAGCCTTTGTACCAGCTGCAGGGGATGGATCGACCATGATAATTCAAGGGTAGTGCCAGATGCAGGCACCAAGCTCATCTGGCACTATCCTTGAATTATCGCGGTCGATCCATCCCCTGTACGGTTGTACAGAAAGGCCAATTTCTCACTCTTTAGTTTGGCCCGCAGCCTGCTGCTGTGGTATGCGGTAGCCACTCCCGGCTGCGAGCAGGCTATCTAGGTCACTGGCTGGCAGCAAAAATTCCTTCTCTCTCTGTAACGGACTACTCACGTGTGGTGTGTTATGCCTGTGTTTAATGTTCTGTATCTCCTCTTCAGCAGTTTTCTACATACAACCGTTTAACACACTTGTGCATCATTGCCTGCTGGTTCCTGTGTTGGTGGTATTATTCAGGGGACGTTTTTTTTAAGGGTGCAATCCGAGGATAAAGACAGGTACCGTGTTTGTGTGTGACTGAATAATAAGTTAACTGTGCCTTGCACAGTAATGAGCAGGTCTGAACATTCATTCTCTATGGAATACTGTTGTGTGTAGTGTAATCCCTGTGCTTTATGCCCTGCTTATAGCCTCCAGTATTCTCTGTGATACTGTTTAGTAGTATCAGGTACTAACTGTTGTCTGCTCATTCATATTATCCTGGTTCCTTTACCCATTACTTGTGTTCGTGTTGATATAAAGGCCCAGTGTGATGTGCTTCAGAGCTGTTATTTGTGTTAGTGTTAATCAGTAAAGGAACCAGTGTAGTGTGCTTAAGACCTGTTACTTGTGTTAGTGGTTATGATTTATTGTGTAAACCCAAGTGTACGGCATAAACACAAATGCTGGTATCAGCATGTTTTTGTTGATCGTCTTGATGTACCTAACGGATTGCCAGCTTACCAGCTTCTCAGCAGTGGAGTGCTTTCTGACGCTAGCGTTGCTCTAGCAGGAATGGCCCCGGAAATCTAGTAAGTGATGACAGCAGAGGCTAGAATGCTGGATAGATACATCAACTTTTCATCCCACAGAAATCTGACATGCACAACAGATTGAGCTTTATTTTGTCAGTGCATGTTTATTGTATTGCAAATATGAAATGTAAGTGCTCTTGAAGATGTGCAGCATGGGCATGTTTAGTATGAAAAGAAAGCAAATTTTATCAGCTACAAATTTACACTCACGTTAAAATGACATTCTTGAGACAAAAACGCATTTTGTGATGAATGTTCAGTTACCAACACTTTTCAGCGTTTCCTCTGCAGGGCGCCAGTATGCGGCTGTCGGCGTGAACACATAGTGTAGGGTAATGAAAGAGCACCCCTTTCTAGGACCATGAACAGCTCTTCCACTCTGCCTGCAGAGGCGCGCGCTAATGATTAATTGCCCCCACACTCGGCCTTGCCACGGATGGCTTATCTTGCACTCGGTGCCCCCGGTCCTCTCCTAACTAAAAGTGTGGTTCTGCACAGCCGTGCCTGTTGTAGGGCATTGGGGCTAAATGGGTCAACCCATTCGCTGCCAGTGGCCAAAAGGTACGTCTCTTAAAAGTCACAATTTCTCACCTTCACAGCTACTTTCCCACAGCCGTACAGCACATTGACCGGCTCCACTGCTTCCCCCATGATAGCTCTGGTGGCAGTGGCCACAAAATCATAATCCAAGGCCTTGGACACGAAGGGGAAGGAGCGGGACACACGAGCATTGCACTCGATCACTTTCAGCTGGTTGTCCTGTCATCACACAAAACAAGAAGTTGTTACAACAATGTACAAAGAACTCTGCACATAACAAACCGCAGTTGGACCCCACTTCCTCACTGTTACATCAGAAGTCAAAATAAGTAAATTTCACATGGAAGAAGTATAGTCGGGACCCTCGCTGTTATATCTGACTTTCATTTTTATTTTGTTTTAACTACAATACCCTGGGCCACCACAACCTAAAGACACAAATATTAACCCATTCACTGCTGAGAAAAACTGAACACTGGGTCATCCAACAGCAAGATGTTGGTATAGATCCTGATGAGCAGTTGTGGGGGCTCATGGCGATTTATGCCTCGATCACTCCACTGCCAGTGCACGCATATTGTGTTTTGGAAATTATTGCAAATTCAGCTTAAAAGATTGCCAGCTGAAAAGGAACCATGTTCCTTTTCAGCTCGCAATCTTTTAAGCTGAATTTGCAATAATTTCCAAAACACAATATGCGTGCACTGGCAGTGGAGTTAAACGCTGAGAAAGCAAATCTGACTTCAACGAACTGACTAGATCAAAGCACAATATCTACAATACATACTTTTTGATGACAAAAGGAATTGGCCTGCTGGGGACCAGGGAGTTATCAGCCCTAGTTATCCAAGTCACTCTTGCTGATGCCACACTGTATCTACCATCCTGATGCCTCAACTGCTGCTCTACCAACAGTACCGTTCTGAGTTAAAGACGTACTATAGATATAGGTGTTTTCCTTCGAGTGGTATCAGTCAGTACAAGTCAAGGGGTTAACCCCAAAACTGTCAGATTGTGTTTTTGAAATCATTGTCAAATAACCCATTCAGCCCTGACGCACTACAGCAGGAGATGGGTTGACCATGATAATTCAAGGGTAGTGCCAGATTAGCCTGTTGGCGCCAAGCAAATCTGGCACTGCCCTTGAATTATCATGGTCGATCCATCTCCTGCAACAGGTGCATAGTCGTTAGATGATGCCTCCAAAATTAGGGAAATATGTGCGCCGGGCTGAATGAGTTAATAATAATAATAATGGAGATTTGTTACACGCTTATTCTAAAAGTAGCTCTAAGTGCTGATACAAAGAGAATACTAAGAGCTAGCACACACACATACACACGATAGTCGTGATGAATTGTACATGGCTGGGGAAATTCAAAATCAAAGATTCCCAGCCATCAAAGGTTGGTTGGTTGTACAATGCTCAACGTCCCGACAGCAACAAGGCTTTGCCACCGAAGGAACAAGGATACGAAGTGGTTTTAGCGAGAGGCATACATCCTCATGAGCCCTAACAATTAAACATACACACCAGCATACACACCCTCCCATACCGTTCGCCAGAGTACTCCCCAGATAGACCCACTCGGGCAGTATGCCACAGTACACTTCTATTCAAATGGGATGTTTAGCATCTCATTTGAATAGAAGTGCACTGTGGCATACTGCCCGAGTAGGTCTATCTGGGTAGTACTCCCACATAAGGTAAGGGCTGAGAGATACCAGCAGGTCCAAACGCTGGCTGTGCACTGAATATTTCCCTGCACCTACCTTGGCAATGAGCTGAAGGTTGAAAGGCCCTGTGACCTCTAAAGCACGGCCGATGGCACAGCAAATGGCCTTGATCTTGGCCAGCGTTTCCTCATTGAGGTCCTGGGGTGGGGTGACCAGGGTGGCGTCCCCAGAGTGCACTCCGGCGTTCTCCACGTGTTCTGATACTGCCATGCAGATTACTTCTCCGTCGCGAGCCACAGCGTCTACGTCAATCTCCTGCAAATGTAATAATTCAAATTTAAGTGGAAAAGAAGCTTCATGCTGCCCGCACTTATTAATGATAGTATATTGGGAAACTGGATGTAAAGTGAGTATGTCTGTCTCCAAAGTGGACATGCTGAGCTAAAGGTCCTCAGGCTCATGTCATCCATGAGCAACCTGAGGCCGACATGCGCCTCAGCGAGGACCTTTTGCTTACTAGGTTAGTTATTTGGGTTTAACGCCGAGCAGGCAACTAAGGCCATCTCATGGCGGGAAGGGTAAAAATCTGGTCAGCCAGATTAAAACAAAGGTCTTAAGACATGATGTAAATATACCTTAAAAATATGTCAGGCTAAAATGTCGCACAGGTCTTTAAAGAAAACGTCCAGACTCTCAAAAAGGTCAAAATAATAGAAACAACATAGTCTATAAATATCCAGTATCACTAGGCAGGCATTGTCATGGAACCCCCAGGGAAAGAGGAAAAGAGGTAGGCCGAGAAACTCCTGGCGTCGAGACCTCCAAGCAGACATCAAGAGACTGGGAACCACCTGGAGTAGAATCGAAGGAGAAGCACAGGACAGGAGTTGCTGGAGGTCTCTCGTCGACGGCCTATACCCGGGTAGGGGTGACAGGCGTAAGTAAGTAAAGTCTATAAATACTCAAATCTTATTAAAAATATGGCACTCTCTCAGAAAATTGAAGATCCTGTCCGGGGGCACATCCCGGAACAAAACCTTCAAGGAGTCTGCTGTGAAATGTTTATACCTTGTGTCGATCAGATCAGCACAAAACAAAAAGTGTTGAACAGAGTACTGCTCGTCGCAGGCATAACACCATGGACGCTCCTCCTGTTTTAGTAAATAAGAGTGCGTAACATACGTGTGCCCGATGTGGAGCCGAGCCAGGACAGTCTCCTCATGGCGGCTGCCGCAGCGATAAGGTAGACCGTCGGACAACTTAGGAAGGGCTTCATGCAGCTTGTTAGCTTCCTCTTTGTCCCACTCGGACTGCCACTCACGGGCTATGTACGCACTAGCCACATGTCTAAAATCACTATAAACAGTCTTTGTGTCAGGGACAGGGTCATTGCGCGCATTGTTGGCAGCAGAATCTGCGATCCTGTTGCCTTCGATGCCCACATGCCTTGGGACCCAAATAAAAATGATGTCATAATATTCCTTCATCAAGTCCGCGTGGAGCTCCCTGATCTGCACCAGCAGTGGGTGGTCATTTCCTGTGCCCTGAAGGGCCTGCAGGGCAGAAAGAGAGTCAGACAGAATCAGGAAGTTCCTTTCTCTAGATCGATAAGCATGCCCGAGTGCCAGCAGAACCGCCTGCAGTTCCGCGCTAAATACAGATGAGTGGTCTGGGAGGCGCTGCTTAAATGGGCGTCTAGGATGGCGAGAGGACACTGCGGCCGCAGCCACTCTCCCATCCTCATACTTTGACCCATCTGTATAGATACGACAATAGCCAGGAAAAATTGAAAGCAGTTCATTGAGGCTCTGTTGGTATATGGCTGGTGGAGTAGAGTCTTTCTTGTGGGCAGTCAAGTCCAGCAAGATGTCAGGAACTGGTAAGAGCCAGGATGGAGTGATGTGTTGCAGGGATTCCGAAACTCTGTCCAGGTCCAATCCGGCCGCCTGCAGATGAGGTCAGACACGGAAAGAAAGTGGACGGACAGCTCCCGGATGGGTATCGTAAATCTCTGCAAACGATGGTTTAAAAACACAATCATAGGCAGGATTGTCTGGATGGGCCTTCAGTTTCAGAACGTAGCTGAGCATGAGGCGGATGCGGCGGAGCTGGAGAGAAGGCTCCCCTGCCTCGGCATACAGACTAGGAACTGGAGACGTCCTGAAGGCCCCCAAGACATATCCGCAGACCCTGATGGTGAATTGTGTTCAGACGCTGTAGCACAGACTTGGAAGCTGAACCATACATCACAGAGCCGTAATCCAGTTTGGACCGAACAAGGGCCCGGTACAGTCGAAGTAAGACAGTACGGTCCGCACCCCAGTCAGTACGACCGACGACACAAAGAACGTCGAGAGCCTTCTGACAAGAGGTTCTAAGGTAATTAATATGGTTGCAGAAGTAAGTCTTTTGTCAAAGATGACCCCCAGAAACTTTGCCTTCTCGGCCACCTTAATCGGCACTCCAGCAATGCTCAGGCTAGGTTCTGGAAAAAATTTCGTCTGGTTAGTAAAATGCACACAGACTGTCTTGGAGGGCGAGAACTTGAATCCATTGAGAGACACCCACCGCTGGATGCGATGAAGGCACAGCTGCAAGCGCCTCTCAAGGGACGCAAGTCCTCGACCACGTGCGCACAAAGCAAAGTCGTCAACAAACAAAGAGCATTCAGAATCATCCTTGACGGCCTTTACAATGTTATTAATTTTAATACTAAATAAAACAGGAGATAGAATGCTGCCCTGTGGGACACCCATCTCCTGTTCAAAGGAGTCGGAGAGGGTGGAGCCCACACGGACATGCAACGACCGGTTAGTAAAAAAATTGTGAATAAAAACGGGCAGGTGCCCTTTAAAACCCATGTCCAACAAGTCAGACATTATGCCATACTTCCAGGTAGTGTCATATGCCTTCAAGATCGAAGAAAATTGCATAGACATGCTGCTTGTTGACAAAAACATCTCGAATAAATGATTCAAAGCGGACTAAATGGTCAGTTGTACTACGGAAACGCCGGAAACCGAAATAGAGGTCTGTGAGGAGACCCTGTGACTCAAGATGCCACACCAGGCGGGCGTTGACCAGGCGCTCCATAGTTTTACATAAACATGATGTCAAAGCGATAGGCCGGTAGTTGCCCGGGTCGGAAGGATCCTTACCCGGCTTGGGGATCGGTACAACCACAGCCTGGTGCCAAGATGGCGGAAAATGACCAGTTCTCCAGATATGGTTAACTTAAAGGCCTTGCGAAGTACAAGGAGTGACCTCTCAGGCAGATGCGTTAGGAATTGATAGTGGATGGTATCTAGGCCAGCAGCAGAGTCATTACATTTCTGCAAGGTTTGATGCAATTCTAATAATGTAAAAGGGGCATTATAGTCTTCCGAGTTATCGGACTTAAACTCACAAATACGAGACTCTCGCTTCTCCTTCTCTCTCTGGAAGAAGGGTGAATAATGCTCTGTTGAAGAATTATGGGCAATGGTGGAGGCAAGCAAATTGGCCACAGCTTTTTTATCTGTGACCAAGCTGGCACTATCTCTATGATGGCCGACAGAAGCCGAGCCACCTCTGCCCCTAATTCTTCTAACAGCCCTCCAGACTTTCTGGGACGGAGTCCGAGAAGTTAAAGATGAGACGAAGCATCTCCAGGAAGTACGGCGTTCACGTTTAAAAATGTAACGGGCTTTCGCCCTCTGTCTTTTAAAGGTTAAAATATTCACTTGCGACGGATTACGGAAAGCACGTCGCTGAGCAGATTTGCGCGCTTTTTGGGCCTTGCGGCACTCCTCATTGAACCATGGTACTCTCGGCTTCCGAGGGACTGATGCGGACGTTTTAGGGATGGTTTCACCCGCTACGTCCAACAAAACAGTAGTAAAAGAAGAAACAGGTTCTTCAGCTGACATGACCACCTCCTCTGTAATACGAGACTGACAGAGGGAGGCAAACAGAGGCCAGTTAGCTTTCTTGAGATTCCAGCGCCCCACCAGTGGATCCTCTCCACAGCTGACTGACGACAGGACTACTGGGAAGTGGTCACTACCACATAGGTCGTCGTGAACCTTCCAGTCAAAGTCCAGCATGAGAGAAGGATCACACACAGTGAAGTCTAGAACAGAACTAGATCCTGAACCTGAGTTAGAGTAGGTAGGTGAGCCATCATTAAAAACACATAGGTTAAGTTGAGAAAAAACATCTTCTAGCATTTGACCTCTGCCATCATAGTGGTCACTACCCCACAGGTGAGCGTGACTGTTAAAATCTCCCATGAAAATAAAGGGAGGGGGCAGCTGATCTACCAAGTTAAAAACATCATGACTACAGACCCGCAGGGATGGTGGCAGATAAATACTGCGACAGCCTGAAGACGGGTGTCAACACTAACGGGGCTACATAAAAACTGGTTGCTAATGAGAAGAGCCACTCCACCCGAGCGTCTCTCCGAATCAGAGCCTTTATGGACAGCATTAAAACCATTAAAGAAGACAGGGTCAGAAGTCTTCAGGTAAGTCTCCTGAAGAGATATTACCGAGGGGATATAGGACTTGACTAGAAGGCGTAATTCTTCAAAGTTGGTGTGAAAACCACGACAATTCCACTGAAGCAGAGAGTACATGGTTAGGTTTTATGTTTAGGAGAAGAGTTCCTTCCCTCCTTTTCCTGTGCCTTGGAAGGAGTCGAAGAAACAGAGGGGGGTCGACTCCCGGGCCTCCTCTGGTTCCTCGGAGATGAGGGGGGAGAAGCTGCCGCAGCACCAACTACGACAACCTCCACTCCCTCCATCTGCTCCTCCAATGCAGCATATTTGTTTTGAAGGGGGACATCAGTGTCCCCCTTCTGGGCCCGTGAGCACAGCGGTCCCGTAACTTTCTTAGACTTCTGGGCTGGGGCAGCGTTCCTGCCGCCAGAGTTGGCGGCCTTAGAAGGCTGACCAGAGCCAGAAGCCTTTGTAGTAAGACTGACAGGTTTGGGTGGGGGCTGAGGCTTAGGGGCAGCAGAAGGCGGTGCCACCGGACCGGCAGCGTCCGCCTTCTGCGTTCCCTGGCTCCTCGTCACCACCGGAGGGTTACTCTCCAGGGGCGAGAGGATCCGAGGCTCCGCCCCCAACCAAGAAGTTGGGGTTTGACAAGAGAAGTCTTTGGTGGGGCGCTTGCCTGCCTCCGCAGCACTGATGTATACACAAAGTTGTTATTTGAGTTTGGCGCAGCCTCAGCTGCACCAATCAGTTTTTGGGCGTCCGCAAAGGACAGCCCCTTCTCCACACGCACCTGCTGAATCCTGCACTCGGAGATACGAGGGCACTTCTTGTCCGAAGCCATATGCGGCCCCTGGCAATTCACACACAGGGGGATGGCTGTGCAGGACTCAACAGAGTGTCCGGGCTTAGTGCAGCGGGCGCATAGAGTCTCTGCCTGGCGGCATGTCTTCTGCCCATGGCCATACTTTTGGCACTTAAAGCACCAGAGGGGGAGAGGGACGTACTTTTTCACTTTTAGGGAGTAGTAACCTCCCCAGATGGTAGTAGGAGCGGTGGGGGTGCCAAACGTCAGGATGATGGTAGGAAGACGGATCTCCCTACCACCTCGTTTGGAAATGAAGCGCCTGACGTAGGTCACCCCCTGTGACTTAAGGTTCCGTACAAGTTCATCTTCAGACAGTTCTGCCAATGCTTGATCTTTAATCACTCCTCTAGAAAAATTCATCGTTTTGTGGGGAGTGACCTCCACTGGAGTGTCTCCGATGGAGGAGAGCCTTAGTAGCCCATTGGAGTGTGCCCGGGTACGGCACTCTACCAGCAAGTCACCAGACCTGAAGCGCTGGGCCTCATGCCTGCCAACACGGCTCCCGAGGGTCTCCCCTACCAGGAAAGGGTGCAGCTTGGAAACAGGCTTCTCTTTAACTTTGCTGTGGATAATGAGAAAGCGAGGCCAGACGGCCGATGCCTGAGGCGTTGCTTCCTCACAATCGGAGTCGCTATCATTTTCAAGGTCAATGTCAGTGGCTATGTGCTGCTTTGGTGCCAGTTTTGGTTTTTTAATTTTTTCCATATTATTATAGTAGAGATATTCATCCCCCGGGGGTCTCCGCCCGCCACCGAGCCCAACAAGGGAAAGTGCAACTGTCGGCGGGTCTCCAGCCGACGCACAATGGAGACTGCCCGAAAGATATACTCAAGGGGGTAAGCCCGATTGAACCGTTTAAGCCATCACCTTCTATCACAATGTTGAATGCAGGGGAATACTGGCGTAAGCACCTAATCAGCAGCAGAGGCTATAGCATGGTGCTCCATATAGAAACCCGCATGTCAACAGTGGGATAGGGCTCAACGTGACAAGAGCCGATTGACTAGGCCGGTACGACTAGCCTCCCGTTTAGGCAGAAGTCAAGGCCAAAGTGGAGTGTTTCAGCCACCAGGATCCTCTTCTCCTCCAAGCACGGCAAACACTTGGGATCCAAAGGACCAAAAGCTCACGCGTATTTTTAAGGACCAATCCAACATGGTAGGACCTGGGTAAGCACAGCTCCTTAAAAACCAGACCAGTGAAAAAGACTGAACAACATCTGCTGACAAAGTCCTAATCCTGGACAAAGATGGCACCCCTCTGCTAGCCCACTCAGTCGGTGACTACCCACCCACGCCACATGGAGGCCGGTGCCCAGTGGGCTGCTTACTAGGTTTGGGCCATGTCCCCAATAGCCAACACCAAATTAATTGAGGAAGAAAGTGAATTAATAAAAGAAAAGCAGCTAACGAAAACCTATTTTGAGCAATCACATTTTTGGGCAAGAAAAAAAAAGTGGACTTAACCCTTTTCATCCTGATACACCCATTACTTGAAATAAATTTGACTGATAGTTCAAGGGTGGTGCCAGCATAGCTTGGCACCTTAGGCGCCAAGTTATGCTGGCACCACCCTTGAGCTAAAACAGTTGACTTATCTCCTAATCAATAATGCAGCCTTCGCAGGATAAAAAGCAAATTTTACAAAATTATCCTCAGGATGAAATGGGTTAACAGGCGGGGGGCTGTCTCAAAGTCTTGAAGGGCACAAGGTGCCATCTGTCATCAAGACCATCACTCAGGTGGCTACAGTCACTTCAACTCATTCAGACCGATGCACGGATTTCCCAAATTTTGGAGGCGTCAAAACAACTATGCACCTGTTGCAGGAGATGGATCGACCATGATAATTCAAGGGTAGTGCCAGATTAGCTTGGCGCCAAAAGGCGCCAAGCTAATCTGGCACTACCCTTGAATTATCATGGTCGACTCACCTCCTGCTGTAGTGCATTAGGGCTGAATGGGTTAAACGACGGTCTTTGATGACAGAAGATCTCTCATAAGAGTGGTCATTCCAAACAGATTGTGCTGTACACGGCTGTTTCAGTTTGGCCACTTAGTTTGTTCCAGGCGAGCCGAGAAACTGGGTCACAAGTCGTGCACGCGCGCTGCCTCAGCCAGTCTCAGCTGTCGGGATAGCTGATAAGCGGGCTTCCCGCTAGGCGCAGTACAGCAGGGAAAATGACTACCTTTTGTTTTTCATGACTTTCTTATTTACCGTTCAAGTGTGTGATGCAAAACTTTGTTTAAAAGCGGACATTCTGCCCGACACACTGACACCAAACACACTATAGTTGTGACAAACCAGTAGCCAGCAGGATAAGGTGGAAAGAAAGAGAAAAAAGCCGATTTCACTCTCTGTGTAGTGTTTTTTCACAAAATAGATGAAGTTCCAATATCAATAACACAAATACGATACAAACTACATCAAAACGGACTTGCACGTGCTAGAAGTAACATGCCTAGAGTAAGTATGACTTACCAGATCAGAGATACCGTGAAAGGGGCCGGAGAGCGGAGGGTGATAATGAGGTCACTGTTAGTGCCAGTATTCTCACAGGCACATAGCAGTAGCACCGATCTGTCAACACTGGACACACAGTTCTTTGGCACTACTTTCAGTTTCACTGCAACACCCTACAGCAGGAGATGGATCGACCATGGTATTTCAAGGGTAGTGCCAGATTAGCTTGTGACATCAAGCACAAAGCTAATCTGGCACTACCCTTGAATTATCATGGTCAATCTATCTACTACAACTGTTACTCAGTCGTTCAGTAGATGACACCTCCAAAATTTGGGAAATGCAGCCGTGGTATTAAATGGGTTAAAGAAAACTGTTGTGTGGTAAACAAGATGATCTCACTCTTGGGTAGTTTCTCAGGACGAAAATGTTTAATCTGGAAAAGTCTGCTTTGAACGTGAACGGACCACAGCAGAATAAAAAAAATTCAATACACCTATGCACATCAGTCTGCTTGGCACACCAAAACCTCCTCCGACAGCAACTGCGACCAACTTTGTGATTTGGAAATAAAAGATTAGCTTAATTGTCTGACAGAAAGTGGTAAAAATTCGATGGTGTGATATTTAAAGAAAACACACACACACACTGCCGCGTGTAGTGTGTGTAACGACAGCATAACAATCACCTGCTTCCAATCCATTTGCTCATTTCGTTTCTTCACAGGTGGCATGACCGAGTACAGCACAGGTGACACTAGTGTCATGTGTTCTGTTCTGAGTAATTTGAGCTTCTCTGCTTCCGTTTGCAAGCCGTATGTGCTGCTCTTTGGAATGTTTGTTGTTGCATGCGTCTCTTCGCCTCCCTGCTCACTGTGTAGTGCCAGTCCAAAGCCCATTGTGCGATAAAGTCTGCACAGTGGCACTCAACTGAGTATGTGTTGTTTTGGGATTATCTTTAACGCCCTGTCCTCATGGAGATTTATCCCATATCACGTCTGTATCATTTGTTCATATTTACTGCATGATATGGCCTGCCTGTCATACCTTTTTCTTGACCTCCTTCCACATATTCGACACAGAGAATTGAGTCTAGATTCATGGACACTGACAGTATGTGAGGTGTCCTCCATTTTCACAATCTACACCATTTAATTTGATGCAAACTCTCACATAAACATACGTTACGAATAATAATAGATCCTATCGCTAGAAAGGGACTAAACAAAAAGTCACGTTCATTTAGCATGCACTCCAACGTCACACTGAAAAGCAGAAAACGCACAAGAGAGTATGACACATATTCCCGTGACTGACTGCCAGAATGTTTTTATCCCACTAAAAACTTTACAACAAGAATCTCTAGTTGTAGATGAAACTAATGCTAATAATAGCAAGGAATGCGGCATCTTGAATGCCACTTGACTTCTGGCTATCGTCTGTCAGTGTTCTCATTAATTCATTCTCTGCTCCCACGGGCGGGGCCTCAGACCATTTAGTGTCAGTGGGCTGTGTGTCTGCAGTCTTGTTAACTATGTACAAAAATGTAATGTCTGACTAAGTGCTTTGCTATAGAACTAACCCATATACTGAGGCTACAAGCTTTAAATTTGTACACTGCCGGTCTGCAAGCCACATTATAGTACATATTTACAAATAAGGATATAGACCAATGGCTTTAGTTCAGTCAAGGGTAGTGCCAGAATAGCTTGGCACCTAGAGGAGCCAAGCTATTCTGGCACTACCCTTGAACTATTTTAGTCAAACTTATTTCACAGACTGGTGTATTCCGAATGATAAGGGCTAAGAAGAACATTATACAAAGACTTAATGAAGTACATGAAAGAAATGATAACATTGATCCGTGCTACGGACTGCTTCGTGCCTGTGTCTGAGAGTACTACTGGCACTAACAGTGACCTCATTATCACCCTCCGCTCTCCGGCCCCTTTCACGGTATCTCTGATCTGGCAAGTCATACTTACTCTAGGCATGTTACTTCTAGCACATGCAAGTCCGTTTTGATGTAGTTTGTAGCGTATTTATGTTATTGATGTTGGAACTTCATCTATTTTGTGAAGAAACACTACATAGAGAGTGAAATCTGTTTTTTTCTCTTTATTTCCACCTTATCCTGCTGGCTACTGGTTTGTCACAACTATAGTGTGTTTGGTGTCAGTGTGTCGGGCAGAATGTCCGCTTTTAAACAAAGTTTTGCATCACACACTTGAACGGTAAATAAGAAAGTCATGAAAAACAAAAGGTAGTCATTTTCCCTGCTGTACTGCGCCTAGCGGGAAGCCCGCTTATCAGCTAGCCCGACAGCTGAGACTGGCTGAGGCAGCGCGCGTGCACGACTTGTGACCCAGTTTCTCGGCTCGCCTGGAAAAAACTAAGTGGCCACTTCTAGCGCTGGGCCAAACAGCCGTGTGTACCTTAGCTTCCAAAATAAACTTGGAGATGACAACAGGATGCTCCTTGGACACTGCAGAGGCCTGGGTGAGAAAATTCTCCAGGTCGACAGCAGAGTGAGCAACATTCATGGCCGCACCACTCAGCACATATGAAGGTCGAACCAAACATGGATAGCCCACCTCTTTGCAAAAGGCAATTGCTGACTGCAACAAGTAAAAGAAATAAAAATATAGCCACATTCACAGTTCCATTTGAAGCCTGATTACCAGTTATGACACTAGAAGACACAGACCATTAACCCTCTTCAGCATGCAGCCACCTAAGGTGCATGCACAAAGGGGTTAACCTATTCACCTCTGACATACTACATCCAGATATGAACCAACCAAGAGTGGAGCCAGAACAGCTGGGTGCAAAAAGGCAAGTGTATTTTGGCACCACCCTTGAACTATCATGGTCAATCTCAATGTACTGCAAAGTGTGATGTAGCTTTCAGATAATAGGTCCAGATAATTTCAATATTAAATATTCCAAATTTTGGAAATTCAGACCTTTACTCTTTTAGTCTCAGTATATGAACCCTTTAACTGTCCACACCGCTATTTGTCCCGATGGCTCCTGTAGGAATCATCGTGACAAAAAGCACTACTGACAGGCAAAGGATTAACAAGAATACACAGAACATTTTTTCATTTAATGCACACTTCTTGCATCTGTTAAGCAGGTAGCAGTTAGTTTGCTTACTAATTATAGCGAAATTATACCTCTGTCGTGGAAAGCTCCTTCCACTGAGGTTGACTAATGTTCATGGTGTCCAGCATGCGAGAGAATTTAAAGCGATTCTCTGCACTGTCAATCATGTCAGGGGATGTTCCTAGCACCACAACCTGCCAAGTACAACAGACAAAAATACATACAAAAAATTCATTTTTCTCTTAAAAAAAACCTCATTGTGTACATTACAACAGGGGAGGCAATCACTAGGGGTATCGTTACCAGGACACCCGGGGTGGCCTCCCCTCCTCCCTATCCGGTGGCGCGCTCACCGTTTCCCGGCAGTCTCCGAGTCTTAGCTCGACTGCGGCAAGCAGGGAAGGCGGGAGGGACCTCTGAGTAATGCCGTCGGTAAGTATTTTTCAAAAAAATACATTTTAGAGAAAAATTCATTTATTTTCTCAAAATCATTACCGACGGCATTACTACTAGGAACAATGGCGAATAGGAGGAGGGTGCCGCAGTTCCTGAGCTACCTGTCCCAATCCCAAGGGCCTCTGCGCGTAAAATTGAGGGGCTCACACTACGCGCCCACTCCCGACAATTTTAGCTAGGCATTACCTATGGCGCCAGAGGCGCCTGGAGGGAGTGCTGCGCTGCTGATATGTCCCCCAGTAAGGCCAGGTTGTCGCGCTGGCCGGATAGATCTCGTAGGCAGAAGCGGGCGAAGGTAGATTCGGCCCGCCAACCCATGGCTGCCACAATGTCGCTGACCGCGCAGTTGCGGTCAAAGGCGATGCTCGCTGCCACTGCTCTGACTTCATAAGCCCTGATACGCAAGTCTTGGCTTGTGCAGGGGCGAGCTCTTTGTATGCCTCCCGTATCACCCAGCAGAGCCAGGATGAGACTGTCTGCGCATGTCTCGTCTGCCCGCAGCCAAGGGCAGGAAAAGGCGCAAGCGCCTTTGTCTTAGTGGCTTAGTTCTGCGCAGGTAAACTTTAAGCGCCCTGATGGGGTCCTGTAAGCGGGATTTCCCATTCTGTTCCGTTGTCCTGAGAGGACGGATGGTCAATACTTGGGGCGCCGATGCTGGGAGGCGATTCTTTGCCAGAAACGTAGGGTCTGTGAGGAGCTGTACCGAGCCGTCGGCCTGGCGCTGGAGACATGACAGGCGCACCGAGAAGGCATGTATCTCGCTGACTCGTGACGCTGAAGCGAGGGCGAGAAGGAAGCAGGTCTTCCGCGTGAGATCTCCAAGTCGAGCCATATCCAAAGGTTCAGATCGATCCGAGTTGAGCCAGGTGAGAACCCAGGCCAGGTCCCACCGTGGAATTAGCGAACGGGATGCCGGTCGTTGTCGATCAAAGTACGCCATAAGGTCTGCCAGGTCTCTGCAGGAACCCGGGTCCGGGAGGCCCAAGTGTTGGTAAGTGTCCGCCACCATTGTTAGGTATCCTCGTATGGTAATGGGGGCCAAGCTCTGGTTGGTAAACAGCCAAAGGAAGAACTTGGCCAGCTGGGGTTGAGTCAAGTCCGTGGGGGAGAGATGCTCCTCAGTGCACCAAGCCTGGAGTACTTGCCACTTTCCCTCGTAGACCCGACGAGTAGAATCTCTCCAGGCTGTTGCGATAGCTTCCACTGCTGCACCAGAGAAGCCTATAGCTGTGAGGGTCGTCCTTACAGTCTCCAGGCATGTAACAGCAGTCGTTCCAGGCATGGATGGAACAGTAGCTATCGAGGTTGCTTGAGCATTGTCAGAGGTGTGGGAGCTTCATCGGGGTATCGGTGGCGAGACTGAGGAGGTCTGTGGTCCAACTCTTGGCCCAACTGAAGGAGGCTACCAGGATGACGATTGCGTTGCTGCCTCTGAGCTTCTGGAGCACCTTCAGGACTAGTACCGTCGGAGGGAACGCATACGCCAGAAGTTCGTCCCACGGGATGGAGAGTGCGTCTACGGCCCAAGCTAGCGGGTCCGGGATGGGGGAGACGAACAGCGGTAGTTTGTTGTTCCACCTCATGGCGAAGAGGTCGATCATCGGGGTCTCCCACTGCGTGCAGATCATCTGGAAGATGTCCTGTCATAGTGACCACTCTGTGTGAAGTAGGTGGCCGCGGCGGGAGAGAGAATCCGTGAGGACGTTGAGATGTCCGGGGATGTCTTGCCCGCAGCGTAATTCCTCGATCTCTGCACCACAGGAAGACCTGATACACCCAAGATGCACAGGGAAGGCGCACACGTCCCGCCTTGATTCTGAATGTAGGCCACAACTGTCGGAGAGTATGAGGTCTTCCTGACTCGTGAGACGTTGTTCCCAGTGGATGAGCGCGAGCCACACTGCTTTCATCTCCAGCCAGTTGATGTGCTTGTTCGCTTGATCCCTCATCCAACTGCCCGATGTCGTGACAAACTCTGGAAGCAGATTAGCCCCCCAACCAGAGAGGCTCGCGTCTGTGCAGATGGAGAGTCGAGGAGGTGGAGAGGTTAGGGGAACTCCTGATACCAGCCATGACTCGTCCTTCCACCGCTGGAGATGAGACATGACCAGTGTCGAGACCAGGACCAAGGTAGTTAAGTCTCCTGAGGCGGGGCGCCAGCACAGAAGCAGATTGAGCTGTATCGGTCTGGTGTAAAGTCTGCCGAGAGGTAACAGGTCCGCCGCTGTGCTAACAGCTGTAGCCAGACCCTCGCCGGAAGTGCCTGAGCGCTTTGGACTTGTCGCGCCATCTCCTCTATCTTCCAGATCCGCTTCTTGGGAAGTCTGACTCGGTTGATGTCTGTCAAGAATTCCATGCCGAGGTGGATAAACCGACAGAAGGAATGAGGTCGGACTTGCCTCTGTTGACAAGGAACCCGAGCCGTCCTAGCAGTGCCAGCAGACCGTCCCTGTCCTTTTCCAAAGCTTGAACCCGTTGGTTCCGTATGAGTAGATCGTCTAAGTAGTTGGAGGCTGGCGGCCGACCGTCAAAACCTGGAAATGACTCCGTCTATTATCCGGGTGAATACCCAAGGGCTGAGGTTTAGTCCGAACGGGAGAGCCCGAAACTGATATACGACCCCGCAGAAGGTGAAGCGTAGATAACGCCGAGAGGAAGGGTGTATGGGTACGTGAAGATACGCGTCCGCTAGGTCAAGACTCACGGTGAAATCCTGGGGTTGCACCGCTGAGCCCAGGGCTCTGGCTGTCTCCATCCGGAATCATGGAGCCACAATGTACTTGTTTAACGCCGAGAGGTCTATCACTGGCCGCCACTTGCCTCCTGGCTTGGGAACGAGGAACAGCCGACTGTAGAAGGCTGGGGTGGCTTGACACTTCTGTGGCCTCCTTCTGTAGGAGCATTAACACCTCGCCGTGCAGTGCTGCTGCCTTGTCCCGATTCCCCGGCTCCCGAGTCCACAGGGGGGAGTGTCGCAATGGAGGTGCAGACTGGAAGGAGATCCTCAGTCCCTCCGTGATGGTCGAAAGAATCCACAGGTCGTCCTGAAACAGCAGGTGCCATGTGCTGCTGTAGAGGGCTAGTCTCCCGCCGAATGGAGACCCTAAAGGAGTCGGCGGGAGAACGACAGGTCGTCAATGAGCCCGGCCATGCCCCCGCTGCCGGGCGCCGCTGGACCAGGTAGGGGAGGGTGCGGGGAAAGCGTGCGAACGCACGGGCTGGGGACGGGTGCCACCACGACCCCTAAGGGGTCAGGAGGCGGTGGGTCTGAAGAAACGCACGGTGCGACCCACTGCTCTGCGGGCCAACTGAAAACGAGATGCGGCTGGTCGTGCCGGGGCTGGCCATAGCTCCTTGTTTGTTTTCTTTACCTATTGCCACGTTGGTCCAAATAGCAACTCCCCGCCGATGGGCGCTTGGCGCAGTTGATTCTTTACCGCAACCGGCGCGGCAACGTCCAAGTACCTCGTCCCTACGCATAAGGTCGCAGTTGATCGCCGCCGCCATGGAGTTAGCCGATGCATGGAACGCCGCCCTATTCGCCGCTACTAGCACCTCGTGAACATCTCTAAGCTGTGGTGAAGCAGAGAGGTCCCACGTGTCTACCAGACATTTGGCTACCGACTGCGTCGCCATCTCTAGAAACCCTGAGCATGCCAACGAGTTGCAGGCGAAAGATGCCGTCTTGTCCAAAGCTTTTGTTCCCGGCGTCTTCATACGCCCTGGTTGTGACTGTATCACCGCCTCCTTGTCCATCGCTGGAAGAGGACAGGAAAACGCCTGGGAGTGGCCAGCATACCAGTCTGACGAAAAGAGATGTCCATCCCCGCCAGCCATCAGGTGTCCGAAAAGAAGCCTTCCCAAAGTCGTAGTGTCTCGGGTGTGTTGAGAAAGCCTCTGTCAAGTCTCTGAAGCCCGGGGGTTGAGGTAGTGACTTAAATCTCTTAGGCTGTCCGGGAGCGTCGATAATAGCCGAAGCCTTCCTCTTCATGGGCGGAGATGGGGGGCAGCATTCAGGGGGAAGGAAGGATGCAATGATCCGAGACGCTTCATCCAAAGAACGACGAACCTGTCTACTAGGCACCGTGTCAGCTGCTGTCAGCATTAACGGCGCATCGCTGGGCGAAGGTAGCGGCACATCGTCTACTCCCAATGCTGAAGCCGAATCCTCAGGGTGAAGACTGAGCACCTCCTCCTCATCTGGCGTAACCCGCGAAGAAAGACGGGTCGCTGGTCTAACTGTATCTCGCGCAGCAAAAACTGTTGCACTTTCTGCAATTGTCGCCGACGGCCGCAGGGGGCAGAGGAAGCTGCTATCTGGGCGGCTCCTGCGTCGACTCCGAGGGTGCCAGGGCCCCAATGTCGACCCATCCTGGTTTGTCCGAGCAGGCGAAGTGCTAATCCTAGGGGGTGCAGCCTCCCACCGTCGCGAAACTGATCTCGACCGCCGATCTGTGGAGGATGAGAGTGAAGACATTTCATCCCGCCGTGAGGAGTGTCTACTGTGTGTCGATTCCTGACGTGATCTCTGTTGAACTCTTTCGGTCCGAATTCCCTTCCGTGATGCATCCGTCCCCAAAGGTCGAGGCGGCCGAGACCGCTGGGTGTAGTTCTTCCAACTCCTCCGAGGAGAAAGCTCGTCCGAGGTCCTCTCCCGATGGGAAGGCACCTGTCGTCAAACCGTGTGGCTGCCCAAACGTCCGTCCTGCGGGGGTAGGGCCTCGGTCTCGCAATCATTGTTCTGTCTTTGACTCCTTTCTCATGTTCCCATTTCCTTCCGTGGGGACGAATCTCGTCGCAGTCGTTCTCTCATATCCGGGCCCTCACAGTGGAGGGGTGGATGTGTAGAGTTCACTCTGTGTCTCTCATTCCTGTCCCTGTCTGAGAGGTGCGTTGTAGACGTGGCCCGGTGACGGCACTGGTTCGGCCTAAGGCTGGCGGGCACTCTCCTCTCAGAGAGGGGGGGGGGTCCCCCGCTTGGGCTCTCTCTGTATTTGACCTGGGGGTGATAATCTCGCCCAATCCCTCTACTGTGGGGGGTCCGAGCTCCAAATGCCGACACATGCCTAGGGGACGTACCCCATCACTGGCGGTCGGGCATATCTGGGGCCTCTACGAGGCGGGGTGGAGCTCTTGGTGCCCAATCCGAAATGTTAGGCTCAATCATCCGCTGAAGGCGCGAAGTTTTTCCCAAGGCACCGGCGGGGGTAGTAGACCCCTTTTATTCACAGTTCCATATGATTCTGCCTTTTTTCTGCCCTGCTGTAGCGTCCTTCCTTAACTTCAGCTGTGAGAGCGGCGCAGGTCTCTCCCTCCGGTATAACGCCCACAGCTGTAACCATCTTTCTCCCTCCCAAGTCCCGCATTTGTGGCACGTCCGGCCGGAGGAGCAGCCTGAGCAGGGTAGGCAGACATCATGGCCGTTGCTCGGCCATTGGAAGGCACCACACGGTGCATGTCCATACCCGAGTACTGTAACAAAGGACAGAAAAAAAAACCAAAAAAACAAACCAAGTGAAAGCGGGGAACCTCCAAATATGAACCGCGCTCCCAGTCAGCTTGCCAAATATCACCGCCCGGTCACCGCCGCTGACCGGTCGAAACCGGTTAGAGGCAGTCACCGCTACTTTACCCTGCCATTGCCCAAACCAGTAATCCCACAGAAAACCAACACCATGTAATCCACTGAACACGTAAGTAATCCAATCACAACACAATGCACATAAATCTAACGTCCACAAAGTCCGAAACACATAAATCCAAAAGTCCACAGTACACAACGATAATCCACCTAACTACAGCCGGAGCACGATATGCACACGGCCTGTCCTGAGTAGCTAAGCGAAGAGACTGCCAGGAAACGGTGAGCGCGCCACCAGATAGGGAGGAGGGGAGGCCACCCCGGATGTCCTGGTAACGACACCCCTAGTGATTGCTTCCCGTGTTGTAATGTACACGAGTTTTTTTGGCTAAAACTTTGTTAAGCTAAGCGAAGTATTCCTAGTAGTAATGCCGTCGGTAATGATTTTGGGAAAATAATAACTTGTGTACACCATCACTGGTGAAAATATACATGATACTTTTGAAAGGTATTCACACTTGGCTTGGTTGATTCACTGACTAAACTATCCTGTCCCATTTGCTGGAGTACACTCCATATAGACCCACACAGGGAATGCCACAAGTACACTTCTATCTAAATGAGAAGCTAAGCATCTCATTTGAAAAGAAGTGTACTTGTGGCATACTCCCTAAGTGAACATCTCATTTGAATAGATGTGTACCTGTGGCATACTCCACAAAGATACGGGATGCTCTCTTTCTGGTGATACCAATGTAACGATTGTGGTTGTGTTGTTCTGTTAGAGCGTGCATGCATGGGTAGTAGGAAACAATCTGATGTTTATTTGAGCTATCATGTTTACAAATCACATATCTTTTTAGTGGATTTCACTTTCGTTTACGTATAGTGCGGTGTTTATCTGTTGCCGCACGGAGTTGAGTCAGGAAGAGTCTAGAAGCAGCTCGGATATTCATTTGTTTACTGCGCGCGTGTCGCTTGGCTTTCGGTGCCGATGCACTGTTCGCGCGTTTACCAGTTAGGGCTGGCAAGGTCGTGACCTGTCTGGCCTACTTTTGTGTGACGTCATGGCGCGCCCGGGATTTACCTAACATAGATGTTGAAGATGGAAGCCAGATATTTACAGATTGTTCTGGTAAGAATGCACCTTTGAGTTTTAGTTACGTACTGTGTTTTGATTGGTTGTGTTGTACGATTTTGCTTGATTTTTCTGGAAAACATAACACTATAAAAGAGTCGTGCTAGGAAGCACCTGTGTACATTGTTCAGTTGTAGAATTGCGATGTAACAGCATCGGTACATTGTTCAGTTGTATAATTGCAGTGCATCGAAGAGTGTATTGACATTGCCAGAGAGTGCGCAAGATATCGTGCTTCATTGTCAGTGACGGAGTTATGCAGTGTATGGTGATGTACATTGTATGAGAGGCGCATTGTGTCAAAGTGTGGACATTTTGCAAAGAAGACATTGTTGGTGCATTTGTGAACGTATTTTGTGGAGATCGCATCGCTGTAATAAAATATTGTTGGAACTGTTACTCCAGTATTGTCTACATCCTTAAGCCACGCGTGACGGATTGCAGCTGAATGAAGTTTATTTAAAAGAACCTTACGTGCGTGCCGTCTGGTGTGATATCATACTACGACCACGATTCTACCACGTAACAATCAAGAGTACGCAAATCTGACCAAAAAAAAGTACACTTGCTGCTTGTAGGTGTGAAGGCTGTTTGTCTCTGTGTTAGTCCTGGTGCTACCAGACTTATGACCGATGAATTAATCTCACGATTGCTAGCATGAACATGGTATAGTACACTAAAGTCAAGACATGACTTCATGACACCCAGGATACTGGTAGTCCCAATCACCTGCTGTCTGTGAAGATCCATGGCGATGTTGTTGGGCAGCTGGCCCCCCATACACAGGATGACACCCTCCGGCTGTTCAAGGCTGTAGATGTCCATCACAACCTGAAAGGAAATAAAGATCACGTTAATCCATAAATAAAGATCACTTTAATCTAGTTTCGGCTCATGACTTTAAACCCCTTCACTGCTGGAAAAATGCAAACACCATTGAACTGCAAGAGGCACCAAACCTCAAGCGCCCCCGCATCTGCGGGGGCTCATGAGATTCGCTGCCTCTTGCTGGCCCTATTCGTATCAGTGGTCCTTGAACTGATGGGATTATTTGGTGTCGAGTTTGCCCGCTTCCAAAGACTTTGCGTCCGCTGGCAGTCTATTGCCAGCTGCATGAACATTGCTAGCTGCAAAAAATGATCATGAATGGTCATGAAGACTTTCAAAGCACCAGCAATCTGGCAAACTATGGGTATAAAACAAATCTACCCAGCATGTGTTGGTCGGATTTAACTCATTTAACCCCATGGCCACATTTCCCAAATTTTGGACAATGATGTACCAGTTGCAGGGGATGGATCGACCATCATAATTCAAGGGTAGCGCCAGATTAGCTTGGCGCTGGATGGGGCCAAGAAAATCTTGCACTACCCTTGAATTATCAAGGTCGATCCATCTTCTGCTGCAGTGTGTCCAGGCTAAATGTGTTAACCCATTGGCTGTTGGTGGAGCTTTCTGTCAAGGCGATTCCTGCAGAAATCACCTCAACAAAAACCACTGCCAACCACCAAGCGTTAAAAGATCACATATCAAGTCATTATAGGGTAAGCGTCTCTGAACACTGATGCAAAATATGCAAAGTGTCAACATGAATTGCAACATGCCAGACCTCAAAACATTACTGACTACCATTACCCCCTTGTTCTCACAGCCATTGGTATTGTCAACAGTCCCGTGGCTACATGTACACAGAGGTGAATCCTGTAAGGGACAATGATTTGAATAAACACTAACCTCAAAAGAGATTTCATCAAAGTAGAGGCGATCACACATGTCATAGTCTGTGCTGACTGTCTCTGGGTTGTAGTTCACCATCACGGTCTGACGCTTCATCTGTAACAAACAAGTGATAAGCACCATCTGCAACCATGCAGGTGATGTCAAAGACAGGCCCAAGAAGACTGAACACATTTTTTGACCCACATGAATTTTCCGACTACAGTCCAAAGAATTATTACCTGTGCTATGTTTAGGTACCCTTTTCTGTCAAAACACGTCTAATTTCTTAACATGTGATAGAGGTTGTCCCTAATTCAGAACTAAGACAGGCAGACAGGATAAAAGTGCACATGTCCAGGGTTGCGGTTAGTAGCTAAATACAGGGACAGCATGTGCAACTCACAGAAGGGACTCTCTCCGATTCCCAGAAGTTAAAAAAAAAGATGAGGATTTCCCTCAGTCTGAGGATATCAACTGAGAATACCAACCTCTGCTAGCAAAAAACATACATTCTCATGAGCCCCTGCTGTTGCAGGGGCTCATGAAAATGTAAGTCTCTTGCCGATGAATCAAACTAGATACAGTAAAGGACCTTAGGCCCATGTCATTTTATTTCACCTCTTCTGAGGAAGACAGCAGAACCTGTTTTGAGCGACCACAATTATGAGTGATCGGCTCTCACCAAAGACTAATATTCAAGTGGCTACAGCCTGAATGATGGTCTGAAATGACACCGACACTTTTTACCCTTCAAGGTTTCTCTTGAGAGCACCCGTCTTTTAAGACTACTTTCTTCTTGCAAAAAGGTGGTTGCTAATACAGGTTCTACCGTTACACTCTCGCATCAATATGTTTACTGGTCAGTGATTTTCGACCTTACAACTCTAAGTTGCAGGGGCTTTTATGCCTTTTGCGGATGGAGCAGGGTGGCTGAATCCACCAAATGTGTGAACTCTGCATTTTCTAACCTACTTCTCATTTAACAATACTGCCAACCCTCCACTAAGCCCTTTTTCACTCACCTTCCTCAGTTCTCGAATGCAGTTAACGGCGCACCAGTCAAACTCCACACTGCTGCCGATACGATACACGCCTGAGCCAAGAACAATCACTGCTCCTCCAGGGAAGCCAATGTCATGCTGAGTAGCGTTGTAGGTCAAATACAGGTAGTTGGTGGAGGCGGGCCACTCTGCCGCGACTGTGTCGATCTGACGCACGCTTGGTAAGATGTTGAGATCCTTGCGAGCCATCCTTACTGCCAGCTCCGTGCTGAGAAGAATGAAAAATGAATTTTTCTCTAAAATGTATTTTTTCAAAAAATACTTACCGATAATATTACTGATAGGAAGACACGTCTAGCTACCGATTTCAGCCCAAGTCTCTGTTGTGTAAGTAACGCAACCGGGGAGGTGACTCGGGGAGTCGTCGTTTTATAGAACTCCCAGAGTGACCTCCCCTCCCTTCCCATAAGGCCCCTTGGGCCTATCCACCAGTTAGCTAACGTAGCTGGCATCAAGCGGGGTAGGTGGGAGGGCCCTTAGAATAATGCCATCGGTAAGTATTTTTCGAATACATTTTAGAGAAAAATTCGTTTCATCAAAAATATTACCGATGGCATTACTGATAGGAAGAATAACGAAAAGGAGGAGGGTGCCGCCCACATACCCCGTCCTGAGAGCCTGTTTTTTAACGAGGCGCCCTGGGTGCGAACTCCCGACGATTTCAACTAAGCGTTACCTAGGGTGCCGGGAGGGAGTGCTGCGCCGCCGAGACTTCACCGACGAGGGCAAGGCTCTCCCGCTGGCCCAAGAGGTCTCGTAGGTAGAAGCGGGCGAAGGTGGAACTCGTTCGCCACCCAAAGGCCGCCACAATGTCCCGCACCGCACATTTGCGGTCAAGGGTGAGACTCGCAGATACAGCTCGGAACTCGTGCGCTCGAATCCGAAGTCTCTGTGCCATGTCCGGTGAGAGTTCTTCATAAGCAGAGCGGATGGACCCTGCGAATCCACGAGGATATAGTCTGCGCCGAAATATCGTCCCTGCCATGTCTCAGGGAAAGAAAGAGGTGCTTCCGGCCCCGTCAGAAGGGCCACGATCGGCGCAGGTAGATCCGCAAAGCCCGTACCGGGTCCTGCTGTCAGGACTCCAGGGAATGGTCAAAACTCTTAAGCGGCTGGAGGGTCACGACCTGAGCTCCGGCCAAGGGAAGCCTATTCTTGGCTTGAAAGGAAGGGTTCGTCATTAACTGGACGAAGCCATCCGCGCGAAACTGGAGGCATGCTGGGTCCACTGATAAGGCATGCAGCTCGCTTACTCTGGCAGCAGAAGCGAGGGCGAGTAGGAAACAGGTCTTCCTGGTGACGTCGGCCATAGTGGCTAAGGGCAAAGGTTTGAAGCGGTCCGAATTAAGCCAAGTGAGGATCCAAGCCAGGTCCCAGTGCGGAAGTAGCAAACAGGTCGCTGCAACTCAAAGTGGGCGAGGAGGTCGGCGAGGTCCTTGCACAAGCCCGGATCCGGTCGGCCCAAATGTCGGTAGGTATCTGCGACCATAGAGAGATATCCCCGGATGGTGATAGGGGCTAATTTTTGTTCCCCAAAAAGCCACAAGAAGAACTCGGCTAACTGGGGCGTAGTCAGGGCCATCGGAGACGGGCGTCTTGGGAGGCACCAAGACTGTAGGACTCTCCACTTGCCCTCGTATACCCTCCTGGTGGAAGCCCTGTGCGCCATAGCGATCGCCTCCACTGCTGCACGCGAGAAGCCTCTAGCGGTGAGGGTCAATCGCACAGCCTCCAGGCGTGTAATAGGAGCCTCTCCGGACACAGGTGGAAGCGAGCTTGCCGTGTTTTATTCAGCATCGTGCGCGGTGTGGGTAATAGCAGGGGAGCAACCGTGGCGAGGCTCACAAGGTCGGTCGTCCAGCTGCGTGCCTAGCTGAATGGGGCTAAGAGGAAGAGGATCGTGTTGGAGCCTCGTAGCTTGAGCAACACCTTGGGAACAAGTACGACCGGAGGATAAGCATAGGCTATCAGGCCGTCCCAAGAGATCGACATGGGGTCCACTGCCCAGGTGAGAGGGTCCGGAACGGGCGAGACAAAGAGGGGAAGTTGTGTGTTACGTGTCGCGAAAAGGTCGACCATTGGTGTCTCCCAGCGCGCGCCGATCATCCGGAAGATTTCTGGTTTGAGGGTCCATTCGGTATGAAGCAGCTGACCCCGGTGAGAGAGAGAGAGTCCGCGAGCACGTTGAGGTGACCCGGAATGTGCCACGCCCGAAGAGAGATGTGGCGATCCCGGCACCAGAGGAACAAATGGTAGAGGAGCATGCAGAGGGGAGCGCGTCCTGCCCTGTCTCTGGATGAACGATACCATGGTGGAATAGTCGGACAGAATCAAGATCTCATGGTGACGGAGACGAGACTCCCAATGAGTCAGAGCCAGCCAAACCGCTTTCAGCTCCAGCCAGTTGCTGTGTCCGTTTTGTAAGGAAGGTGGCCACTGGCCCAAGACCTCGTCGAAATCCGAAGTAGGTGGGCACCCCAGCCGGATAGGCTCGCATCCGTGCAGAGTGAAAGCTGAGGGGGGGGGGGGGGGGAAGAGGGGCACTCCCGACGCGAGCCAGGTCAGATCCGTCCACCAAAGAAGGTGGGATCTGAGCAAGGGGGACACCGGTACCAGGGCCGAAAGGTCGTTTGAGGATGGTCGCCAATGGAAAAGGAGATGGAGCTGAAGCGGCTGAGAGTACAGCCGACCGAGGGGAAGGAGGTCGGCTGCCACACTAATGAGTCCCAGTAACTTAAGCCAGGTCCGGGCAGGGCACGACTCTGAACGCGACACCTGGTGAGCGGCCGCAGCCAGTTTCTGAACGCGGGCGTCCGTTAGTCTTTCTGTGTTGCGGTCGGTCAGAAACTCCATTCCTAGATGGACGAAGGTACGGGAGGGGGTGAAATCCGACTTCCCGTGGCTGACTACAAAGCCCAGCCTCTGAAAAAGGTTAAGTAGAGCATCCCTGTCCGCCTCCAGAGACTGGGGGGTCCCGATTCCGGAGCAAGAGGTCGTCTAGGTAATTGGAGGTCAGGCTGGACGAGGACTGTCGGGCCCGAGAGATCACCGCGTCCATAATCCGCGTAAAGACCCAAGGGCTGATGTTGAGGCGTAAGGGGGGAGCACGGAACTGGTCGACGACTCTGCAGAAGGCAAAGCGTAGGAAGCGGCGAGACGCTGGGTGAATGGGAACGTGGAGGTAAGCATTGGAAAGGTCGAGGCTGACTGCAAAGTCCAAAGGGCGCACAGCTAACTGCACGGCCCGCACAGTCTCCATGAGAAATGAGGGGCCGAAATGAACCTGTTTAGAGCCGACGTATGACCAGACACCACTGACCGCCAGGCTTGGGAACCAGGAAGAGGCAGCTGTAGAATGCCGGCGAGTCAAGATGAGAGACCACCTCCGTCGCAGCCTTCTGAAGTAGAGACGCAATCTCCTGACGCAGAGCCAATGCCTTGATCGGGTCGCATGGGACACGAGTCCACACTGGTGAGCGGCGGAGAGGGGGTGGTTGGAGAAACGAAAGTCTGTCCGAGATAGTGGAGAGCACACAAGTGTCGTCCGGCAGCAGCGACCACCACTTGTCGATGTGCCGGGCGAGCCTTCCGCCGACGGGGTGCTCCGTGGTCATCGGCGGGGAAGGCAGAAGTTGATAGTCAATGGGCCCGTCCCCACCCGAACCTCCTGGAGGGGCGAGGGAACGAGGGGGCCGAAGAGGGGGGAGCGCGAGAACGCCCGGAGAAGACAGGACGTCCAGGTCTAGAGGTTCCCTGGGTGGGTTGAGGGGTGGGTCTGACGTTCCGCAGAGGACGACCCACGGCCCTGCGGGAAGTGGGGGGGAAGCCGCGGTGGGGGTGCGAGGCCAAAGGTCCTTGGTAGACTCCTTCACGGACTGCCAGGTAGGGCCAAACAGAAGAGCACCGCTGAGGGGGGCCTGTCACAGCTGGGCCTTCACAGAAGCTGGAATGCCGACACATCGCTGTAGAACGCCGTCACGCCGCATAAGGTCACAGTTGGCGGCCACCGCTAACGCGTTGGTTGAAGCGTGGTACACTGCCCGATTAGCCGTCACCGCGATGGAGTGTAAATCGCTCAGGGGGTCATAGGCCTCAGGAGAGTCCCAGAAATCCTCGATATGACGTACCACAGCCTGTGTTGCTAACTCCAAAAAAACCAACACGGTTAGAGAATTCCGAATCAGGTTAGCCGTCTTGTCTAGACCCGCGTGAGTAGACCTACTCACCGCGGCCTTACCACCAATCTGCGCTTCTGCTGCGGGATCCACCATAGGGAGGGGGCACAAGAAGGAGTTAGTTATTTGGGTTTAACGCCGAGCAGGCAACTAAGGCCATCTCACGGCGGGAAGGGTAAAAATCTGGTCAGCCAGACTAAAACAAAGGTCTTAAGACATGATGTAAATATACCTTAGAAATATGTCAGGCTAAAATGTCGCACAGATCTTTAAAGAAAATGTCGGAAGACTCTCAAAAAGGTCAAAATAATAGAAACATCATAATCTATAAACACTCAAATCTGATTAAAAATATGGCACTCTCTCAGAAAACTGAAGATCTTGTCTGGGGGCACATCCCGGAACAAAACCTTCAAGGAGTCTGCCGTGAAATGTTTATACCTTGTGTCGATTAGATCAGCACAAGACAACAAAAAGTGTTGAACAGAGTACTGCTCGTCGCAGGCATAACACCATGGACGCTCCTCCTGTTTAAGTAAATAAGAGTGTGTAACATACGTGTGGCCGATGTGGAGCCGAGCCAGGACAGTCTCCTCACGGCGGCTGCCGCAGCGATAAGGTAGACCGTCGGACAACTTAGGAAGGGCTTCATGCAGCTTGTTAGCTTCCTCTTTGTCCCACTCGGACTGCCACTCACGGGCTATGTACGCACTAGCCACATGTCTAAAATCACTATAAACAGTCTGTGTGTCAGGGACATTGCGGGCATCGTTGGCAGCAGAATCTGCGATCCTGTTGTCTTCGATGCCCACATGCCCTGGCACCCAAATAAAAATCATTTTTTGATTCATAAGAATCATAATATTCCTTCATCAAGTCCGCATGGAGCTCTCTGATCTGCACCAGCAGTGGGTGGTCATTTCCCGTGCCCTGAAGGGCCTGCAGGGCAGAAAGAGAGTCAGACAGAATCAGGAAGTTCCTTTCTCTAGATCGATAAGCATGCCTGAGTGCCAGCAGAACCGCCTGCAGTTCCGCACTAAATACAGATGAGTGGTCTGGGAGGCGGTGCTTAAATGGGCGTCTAGGATGGCGAGAGGACACTGCGGCCGCAGCCACTCTCCCATCCTCAGACTTTGACCCATCGGTATAGATGTGACAATAGCCAGGAAAAATTGAAAGCAGTTCATTGAGGCTCTGTTGGTATATGGCTGGTGGAGTAGAGTCTTTCTTGTGGGCAGTCAGGTCCAGCAAGATGTCAGGAACTGGTAAGAGCCAAGGTGGAGTGATGTGTTGCAGGGATTCCCGAAACTCTGTCCAGGTACAATCCGGCCGCCTGCAGATGAGGTCGGACACGGAAAGAAAGTGGACGGACAGCTCCCGGATGGGTATCGTAAATCTCTGCAAACGATGGTTTAAAAACACAATCATAGGCAGGATTGTCTGGATGGGCCTTCAGTTTCAGAACGTAGCTGAGCATGAGGCGGATGCGGCGGAGCTTGAGAGAAGGCTCCCCTGCCTCGGCGTACAGACTAGGAACTGGAGACGTCCTGAAGGCCCCAAGACATATCCGCAGACCCTGATGGTGAATTGTGTTCAGACGCTGTAGCACAGACTTGGAAGCTGAGCCATACACCACAGAGCCGTAATCCAGTTTGGACCGAACAAGGGCCCGGTACAGACGAAGTAAGACAGTACGGTCCGCACCCCAGTCAGTACGACCGACGACACGAAGAATGTCGAGAGCCTTCTGACAAGAGGTTCTAAGGTAATTAATATGGTTGCGGAAGGTAAGTCTTTTGTCAAAAATGACCCCCAGAAACTTTGCCTCCTCGGCCACCTTAATTGGCACTCCAGCAATGCTCAGGCTAGGTTCTGGAAAAAATTTCGTCTGGTTAGTAAAATGCACACAAACAGTCTTGGAGGGCGAGAACTTGAATCCATTGAGAGACACCCACCGCTGGATGCGATCAACGCACAGCTGCAAGCGCCTCTCAAGGGACGCAAGTCCTCGACCACGTGCGCACAAAGCAAAGTCGTCAACAAACAAAGAGCATTCAGAATCATCCTTGACGGCCTTTACAATGTTATTAATTTTAATACTAAATAAAACAGGAGATAGAATGCTGCCCTGTGGGACACCCATCTCCTGTTCAAAGGAGTCGGAGAGGGTGGAGCCCACACGGACATGGAACGACCGGTTAGTCAAAACATTGTGAATAAAAACGGGCAGGTGCCCTTTAAAACCCATGTCCAACAAGTCAGACATTATGCCATACTTCCAGGTAGTGTCATACGCCTTCTCAAGATCAAAGAAAATTGCATAGACATGCTGCTTGTTGACAAAAGAATCTCGAATAAATGATTCAAAGCGGACTAAATGGTCAGTTGTACTACGGAAGCGCCGGAAACCGCACTGGAGGTCTGTGAGGAGACCCTGTGACTCAAGATGCCACACCAGGCGGGCGTTGACCAGGCGCTCCATAGTTTTACATAAACATGATGTCAAAGCGATAGGCCGGTAGTTGCCCGGGTCGGAAGGATCCTTACCCGGGCTTGGGGATCGATACAACTACAGCCTGGCGCCAAGATGGCGGAAAATGACCAGTTCTCCAGATATGGTTAAAGGCCTTGAAAAATACAAGGAGTGACCTCTCAGGCAGATGCGTTAGGAATTGATAGTGGATGGTATCTAGGCCAGCAGCAGAGTCATTACATTTCTGCAAAGCTTGCTGCAATTCTGATAATGTAAACGGGACATTATAATCTTCTGAGTTATCGGACTTCAAATCACAAATACGAGACTCTCGCTTCTCCTTCTCTCTCTGGAAGAAAGGTGAATAATGCTCCGTTGAAGAATTATGGGCAATGGTGGAGGCAAGCAAATTGGCCACAGCTTTTTTATCTGTAACCAAACTGGCACCATCTCTAAGATGGCCAACAGAAGCCGAGCCACCTCTGCCCCTAATTCTCCGAACAGCCTTCCATACTTTCTGGGACGGAGTCCGAGAAGTTAAAGATGAGACGAAGCGTCTCCAGGAAGCACGGCGTTCACGTTTAAAAATGTAACGGGCTTTAGCCCTCTGTCTTTTAAAGGTTAAAATATTCACTTGCGACGGATTACGGAAAGCACGTCGCTGAGCAGATTTGCGCGCTATTTGGGCCTTGCGGCACTCTTCGTTGAACCATGGTACTCTCGGCTTTCGAGGGACTGATGCGGAAGTTTTAGGGATGGTTTCACCCGCTACGTCCAACAAAACCGTAGTAAAAGAAGAAATAGGTTCTTCAGATGACATGACCACCTCCTCTGTAATACGAGACTGACAGAGGGAGGCGAACAGAGGCCAGTTAGCTTTCTTAAGATTCCAGCGCCCCACCGGCGGATCCTCCCCACAGCTGACCGATGACAGGACTACTGGGAAGTGGTCACTACCACACAGGTCATCGTGAACCTTCCAGTCAAAGTCCAGCATGAGAGAAGGATCACACACAGTGAGGTCAAGAACAGAACTAGATCCTGAACCTGGGTTAGAGTATGTAGGTGAACCATCGTTAAAGACACACAGGTTAAGTTGAGAAAAAACATCTTCTAACATCTGACCTCTACCATCATAGTGGTCACTACCCCAAAGGTGAGCGTGACCGTTAAAATCCCCCATGAGAATAAAGGGAGGGGGCAGTTGATCAACTAAATTAAAAAAATCATTACTACAAACCCGCAGGGATGGTGGCAGGTAAATACTGCATATAGTTATGGTCTTCTTCAAGGTAACCCGAGCTGCGACAGCCTGAAGACAGGTGTCGATGCTAACGGGGCTACATAAAATTTGGCTACTAATGAGAAGAGCCACTCCACCCGAGCGCCTCTCCGAATCAGAGCCTTTATGTATAACGTTAAAACCATTAAAGGACACAGGGTCAGAAGTCTTCAGGTAAGTCTCCTGAAGAGATATTACTGAGGGGTTATAGCACTTGACTAAAAGACGTAATTCCTCAAAGTTAGCTTGAAAACCACGACAATTCCACTGAAGCAGAGAGTCCATGATTATGTTTTATCTGGGGGTGCGGAGTTTTTCCCCCCTTTTTCCTTTGCCTTGGAAGGAGTCGGAGAAACAGAGGGGGGCCGGCTCCCGGGCCTCCTCTGGTTCTTAGGAGATGAAGGGGGTGGAGCTGCCACAGCATCGGCAACTTCCACTCCCTCCATCTGCTCCTCCAATGCAGCATATTTGTTTTGAAGGGGGACATCAGTGTTCCCCTTCTGGGCCCGTGCGCACGGCGGTCCCATAGATTTCTTTGACTTCTGGGCCGGGGCAGCGGTCCTGCCGCTAGAGTTAGCGGCCTTAGAAGGCTGACCAGAGCCAGAAACCTTTGGTGTTGACAAACTAGCAGGTTTGGGTGGGGGCTGAGGCTTAGGGGCAGCAGAAGGCGGTGCCACAGGACCGGTAGCGTCCGCCCTCTGCGTTCCCTGGCTCCTCGTCACCACCGGAGGAGGGTTACTCTCCAGGGGTGAGAGGATCCGAGGCTCCGCCCCCAACCAAGAAGTTGGGGTTTGACAAGAGAAGTCTCTGGTGGGGCGCTTGCCTGCCACCGCAGCACTGAAAGTATACACAAAGTTGTTATTTGAGTTTGGCGCTGCCTCAGCTGCACCAGGATCGTCAACCAGTTTTTTTGCGTCCGCAAAGGACAGCCCCTTCTCCACACGCACCTGCTGAATCCTGCACTCGGAGATCCAACGAGGGCACTTCTTGTCCGAAGCCATATGCGCCCCCTGGCAATTCACACACAGGGGGATGGCTGTGCAGGACTCAGCAGTGTGTCCGGGCTTAGTGCAACGGGCGCATAGAGCCTCTGCCTGGCGGCATGTCTTCTGCCCATGGCCATACTTTTGGCACTTAAAGCACCGGAGGGGGAGAGGGACGTACTTTTTCACTTTTAGGGAGTAGTAACCTCCCCAGATGGTAGTAGGAGCGGTGGGGGTGCCAAACGTCAGGATGATGGTAGGGAGACGGATCTCCCTACCACCTCGTTTGGAAATGAAGCGCCTGACGTAGGTCACCCCCTGTGACTTAAGGTTCCGTACAAGTTCATCTTCAGACAGTTCGGCCAATGCTTGATCTTTAATCACTCCTCTAGAGGAATTCATTGTTTTGTGGGGAGTGACCTCCACTGGAGTTTCTCCGATGGAGGAGAGCCTCAGTAGCCCATTGGAGTGTGCCCGGGTACGGCACTCTACCAACAAGTCACCAGACCTGAGGCGCTGGGCCTCAGGCCTGCCAACACGGCTCCTGAGGGTCTCCCCTACCAGGAAAGGGTGCAGCTTTGAAACAGGCTTCTCTTTAACTTTGCTGTGGATAATGAGAAAGCGAGGCCAGGCGGCCGCCGCCTGAGGTGTCGCTTCCTCACAGTCAGAGTCACTATCGTTCTCAATGACAATGTCGGCGTCTATGTGCCGCTTTGGTGCTAGTTTTGGTTTTTTGATATTTTCCATATTATAGTATGATAGATATTCATGGGGGGGGGGGGGGGGGAAGTCTTAATACTCATGGGGTGAGACTCGGTAGAGGCCGCAGGCGGGTGGGAATGCCTCCGTCTTGTAGAAATGACCCTGGTCTCCAAGTGGCTAGATCCAGCTGGGAGGGGCCGTCCCGATCGCGGTAAGTCCCGACTCAAAGCCGAGCGGGATGGGACGAGCGACGGGTGAGCGCCGAGGTCCGAGGCAGTCAATATACGGCGCGAAGCAAGGCCCACAATATCTGACGATGTCCGTTTGTGGGTCCTCGAATGGCCGGAAGGCACAGAAAAGGGATGTCGCACTGGCAGAGGGACGCAAATCGTCCGACATGCGGCCAAGTAAGCGCGGAGCCGCAGGCCGGTCGCGATGATAAAAATCCTAAAGTTGTGACCAAAGTCGCTCTTTCCATGAAGAGCACACATGGCAAGGCCAGGAAGAAGAATATCCAGAGCATGGTAAACATAAAGTATGGGAAACACTTGGCCACTGAAAACCCAAGCAGCGCGGACATGTACGTAATTGCGCACTGCAACAGAAACGGGAACCGTGAAAGGACAGGCCGCGCCCCATCCGTCTCATTCTTGCCATTAGTTGCACCAAAAGCAAAAACGGGACAACAAACAGGAGGGAACAAACAGGAGGGAACGAACAGGAGGGAACCCGAAAAACAAAAACAACAAAGGGCTCGCGAAAATATCGAAAACAGCGTAACGCCGCACGATAGGGCTACTCTCTAAGAAAAAGGCGCCAAAGGCAACCCCTTCGAGTCAGCCCAAAACCGGTCAAAATGGCCGGCTCAGGTATCACCCAAGATCTTACCTCATGTCCGCGATGAAAAAAGAAAAGGAGCACCGTTCAAAGGAGAAACTCCCACCAGACGCCGTAAATAGAAGAATCTATGCAGGCTGGCTAACCGCACACACAGAAGAATCCAGAAAACACAAGCGAATCCGAGAAAGCACACGGAGACCATGTGGTAAATTTAAGCCGAAACTGGAACGTCCGTTCGCAAGGCAGCAAAGCGTATGACTGGTGGATAGGCTCAAGGGGCCTTATGGGAAGGGAGGGGAGGTCACTCTGGGAAAATGGCGACTTCCCGAGTTGCCTCCCCGGTTGTGTTACTTACACAACGGAGACTTAGGCTGAAATCGGTAGCTAGACGTGTCTTCCTATCAGTAATGCCATCGGTAATGTTTTTGAGGAAACAAATGTTAAAACATTAACTACTGTGACATAGATGCTTCTTAATGCATTTAACCCTTATCATTCGGAATACAGTGTGTGAAATAAGTTTGACTAAAATAGTTCAAGGGTAGTGCCAGAATAGTTTGGTGCCTCCCGGCGCCAAGCTATTCTGGCACCATCCTTGAACTAAAGCCATTGGTTCATATCCTTATCTGTAAGTACTATAATGTAATGACAGTACAGTACAAACTCTTTGGAGACCTTACTGCACTGCAAGAGATCTGCCCACATTGCTGTCTAGGAATTAGTGAATGAGGATGAAGACACGGAAGAAAACACGGTTTATTCTTCTTCCTTGAACGCAAACAAGGTTGAAAGGCAGAGGTGCCATGGACCTGGAGACAAGTACAATATATGGATGTTTCGGATATGATCAGCGCTCTGGAGCGACAATGAAGAATTATACCTTAAAAGTGCCTACTTGCCTCCAGGTATGTGGCATTTCTGCCTTTCAACTTTGTTTTTTTCATCCCTGTACTGCACCAGCAGTCTACCTTTTCCATCAGAGTATGGACAATACAGTACCTGGCCACAGCCTGTGCAATCTGTTTGTCACTGAACCCCATCTGTTTGGCCAGAAGAAACATGTCCCGGGGCAGCTGCTTACTCTGAAAACAAACCCATAATTTTTCTCTAAAATGTATTTATTCGAAAAATACTTACCGATGGCATTACTATATGGAATATACACCTTAACATACTCAATTTCAGCCTAAGACCCTTTGTGTGTACCTACACAACAAGGGCCGTAAGTCAGAGTTGTATCCAAGTGACCGGGTAGCCTCCCCTCACTCCGTCCGGTCACATGAGCTGTGCATTCCCGCCAGTCTTACACTTAGCGTAGTGGCGCCAAGCGGGGTAGGCGGGAGGGTCCTCTGAGTAATGCCATCGATAAGTATTTTTCGAAAAAATACATTTTAGAGAAAAATACATTTGTTTCCTCAAAATACATTACCGATGGCATTACTATAGTAAGAAAATGCGGTCTGCACCCCAGTCAGTATGACCAACGACACGAAGAATGTCGAGGGCCTTCCGACAAGGTTTTAAGATAGTTAACATGGTTGCAGAAGGTCAATCTTTTGTCAAAGATGACCCCCCAAAACTTTGCCTCTTCGGCCACCTTAATTGGCACTCCAGCAATGCCCATGCTAGGTTCCGGAAAAAAAATTTCGTCTGGTTAGTAAAATGCACACAGACTGTCTTTGAGGGTGAGAACCTGAATCCGTTGAGAGACACCCTCCCCTGGATGCGATCAACGCACAGCTGTAAGTGTCTCTCAAGGGATGCAAGTCCCCGACCTCGTGCACACAAAGCAAAGTCGTCCACAAACAAAGAGTATTCAGAATCATCCTTGACGGCCTTTACAATGTCTAATAGCCGGCGCTGTTCTTATGGCGATGGGCCCCCAGGTAGCAACTGTGAAAGTATTCGTTTTTTTTTTTTTTTTTTAACTTTGTTTTTGTTTTGTTTTTTGCGTATTTTTGTTATTTGTGTAACTAGTCTCAGCCAAGCAGAAAGTTTTAAAACATTATATTTTGTGTTATAGAGCTATTAAGATAGAACTGTTTTTAGTTAGTTTGTGTTAGGGAGGTTCAGGTCGGGCTAGGGCCGTTGGCGCTGGCCATTAGACGCCTTGGCGACGGGCTTCACCCGTCCCGAGCCGTTGTCCATTTGTTTGAAAAATGTTGTGTGAGTGTGTGTGATTGCAAGTTGCACCTGAGGTGGCGAAAAGAATTTCTCTTTTTGAGATAATAAAGTATTCTTTTCTTATCTTATAATGCTAAATAAAACAGTTCAAAGGAGTCAGAGAGGGTGGAGCCCACACAGACATGGAACGACCTGTTAGACAAAAAAATTGTGAATAAAAACGGGCAGGTGCCCTTTAAAACCCATGTCCGACAAATCAGACATTATACCATACTTCCAGGTAATGTCATATGCCTTTTCAAGATCAAAGAAAATTGCACAGACATGCTGCTTGTTGACAAAAGCATCTCGGATAAACGACTCAAAGTGGACTAGATGGTCAGTTGTACTACGGAAGCGCTGGAAACCGCACTGGAGGTCTGTGATGAGACCCTGCGACTCAAGATGCCACACCAGGCGGGCATCAGCAACAACAACTTCCACTCCCTCCATCTGCTCCTCCAGTGCAGCATATTTGTTTTGAAGGGGGACATCAGTGTTCCCCTTCTAGGCCCGTGCGCACAGCGGTCCCATAGATTTCTTAGACCTCTAGTCCTGGGCAGCGTTCCTGCCGCTAGAGTTAGCGGCCTTAGAAGGCTGACCAGAGCCAGAAGCCTTTGGAGTTGACTAACAGGTTTGGGTGTGGGCTGAGGCTTAGGGGCAACAGAAGGCGGCACTACCGGACCAGCAGTGTCCGCCTTCTGCGTTCTCTGGCTCCTCTTCACCACCGAAGGAGGGTTACTCTCCAGGGGTGAGATGAGCCGAGGCTCCGCCCCCAACCAAGAAGTTGGGGTTTGACATGAAAAGTCTTTGGTGGGGTGCTTGCCTGCCACCACTGCACTGGAAGTATACACAGAGGTGTTAGAGGTTGGGGCAGCCGCAGCTGCACCAGGGCCTTCAACCAGTTTTTGGGCATCCAGAAAGGACAGCCCCTTCTCCACACGCACCTGCTGAATCTTGCACTCGGATATCCAACAAGGGCATTTCTTATCCGAAGCTATATGCGCCCCCTGGCAATTCACACACAGGGGTGTGGCTGTGCAAGACTCAGCAGAATGTCCGGGCTTAGTGCAACGTGCGCATGAAGCCTCTGCCTGGCGGCATGTCTTCTGCCCATGGCCATACTTTTGGCACTTAAAGCACCGGAGGGGGAGAGGGACATACTTTTTCACTCTCAGGGAGTAGTAACCTCCCCAGATGGTAGTAGGAGGGGTGGGGGTGCCAAACGTCAGGATGATGGTAGGGAGACGGATCTTCCCACCACCTCGCTTGGAAGCGAAGCGCCTGACGTAAGTCACCCCCTGAGACTTAAGGTTCTGTACAAGTTCATCTTCTGACAGTTTTGCCAAAGCTTGATCTTTGATTACGCCTCTAGACGAATTCATAGTTTTGTGGGGTGTGACTTCCACAGGAGTGTCTCCGATGGAAGAGAGCCCCAGTAGCCCGCTGGAATGTGCCCGGGTACGTAACTCCACCAGCAAGTCACCAGACCTGAAGCGCTGGGCATCAGGCCTGCCAACACGGCTCCTGAGGGTCTCCCCCACCAGAAAAGGATGCAGCTTGGATACAGGTTTCTCCTTCACCTTGCTATGGACAAGAAGCGAGGCCATACGGCCGATGCCTGAGGCGTCGCTTCCTCACAGGCCGAATCACTGTCATGTTCAATGTCGGTGGCTATGTGCCGTTTCTGTGCCAGTTTTTTTTTTTTTTTCCATATTATATTAGTAGAGATATTCATCCCCCCGGGGTCCCCGCCCGCCACCGAGCCCAACAAGGGAAAATACAACTGTCGGTGGGTCTCCAGCCGACACACAATGGTGACTGCCTGAAAGATATACTCAAGGGGGTAAGCCCGATTGAACCGTTTGAGCCACCGCCTTCTATCACAACGTTGAATGCAGGGGAATACTGGCGTAAAGCACCTAATCAGCAGCAGAGGCTATAGCGTGGTGCTCCGTATAGCAACCCGCATGTCAACAGTGGGATAGGGCTCAACATGACAAGAGCCGACTGACTAGGCCGGTACGACTAGCCTCCCGTTTAGGTAGAAGTCAAGGCCAAAGTGGAGTGTTGGCACCAGTGAGCCGCAACCCAAAGGGAACCTCAGCCACCAGGATCCTCTTCTCCCCTGACATTGGTCTCCAAGCATGGCAAACACTTGGGATCCAAAAGCTCACGAGTATTTTTAAGGACCAATCCAACATGGTACGACCTGGGTTAGCACAGCTTCTTAAAAACCGGACCAGTGAAAAAGACTGAACAACATATCTGCTGACATCAAGTCCTAATCCTGGACAAAGATGGCACCCCTCTGCTAGCCCACTCAGTGACTGAGGAGACTACCCACCCATGCCACGTGGAGGCCAGTGCCTAGTGGGCTAAACTGTATGCAGGCTGGGTCCTTCTGGCCGCTGTGGCGCGGGCCAAGAGGAAGCAGGACTTCCTAGTCACGTCTCCGAGGCGGGCCAGGGGAAGATTTTCGAACCGACTGGAGTTCAACCAAGGCAACACCCACGGGAGGTCCTAGCGTGGAATGAGATAACGAGCGACTGGCCGTTGCAGTGCGAAGAGACATCAGTCTGAGAGGTCCTTGCACGCTCCTGGGTCTGGTAGGCCTAAGTGCCGATAAGTGTCTGCCACCAGCGAGAGGTAACCACGGATGGTGAACGGGGCAAAGTTCTGCTCAGTAAACGCCACAAGAAGAACTCAGCCAGCTGAGGCATGGTCCAGAGGTGCTGGGACTTACACCAGGACTGTAGGACCATCCAGTTCCTTCGTACTCCACTGCTGCATCGAGAAACCTTGCACTGTGAGAGCTTGCCGCACAACCTCCAGGCATGAAGCAGAAGACTCTCCGGGCAAGGGTGGAAGAGATTCTGCCTGGGCTGCTCCAGCATTGTACAAGGCATGAGGAGCCAGAGAGGACGGTCGGTGGCGAGGCTCAAGATCTGTCGTCCACGCCCTGTTCCAACTGAACGGCGCACCTTGAGCTTGAGGAGCACCTTGAGCACCAGCACCGAGGGAGGATAAGTGTAAGCTAAGAGGCCCTCCCAGGAGATGGACCGAGCGTCCCCTGCCCACGCGAGGGGGTCCTGGATGGGCAGGACAAAGCGATAGCTGCTTGTTCCCTCTGGTCGCAACAGGACGATCATGGTGTCTCCCAGTGTGCACGGAACATCCCGAAGAAGTCTGGCCGGCGGGACCACTCGGATTGGAGGAGCTGTCCTCGTTGCGAGAGAGAGTCCGCGAGAACATTCAGATGTCCCGGGATGTGCCGTGATCGGAGCGCAATCCCACGATCCCTGCTCCACAAGAAATCTGGTAAAGTAGCATGCAGAGGGCCGGGGCCGGAGGGCCGCCTTGCTTCTAAATAAAGGCTAGCACCGTCGCCTTGTCGGACAGGACGAGGACTTCCTGGCCACAGAGCCGCGATTCCCAGTGGAAGAGTTCCAAGCACACCGCCCTCAACACCAGCCAGTTGATATGTTTGTCTCAAAGGTCCGACGCCCACCGGCCTGAGACGGTGCTGCATTCCGGCCGAAAGTGGGCTTCCCAGCCGTTGAGACTTGCATCCATGCAAATGAAGAAAGTAGGTGGAGGGGTGGAGAGAGGGACTCCTGTCGCCTACCAAGAATGATCTGTCCAATGGAGCAGATGTGGCCCGGATCAGCAGCGATACTGGGATCGAGGCTGAGAGATTTCCCCGAGGACAGATGGCAGTGGAGCCGCACATGCAGCTGTAGCGGTCGAGCGAAAAAACCTGCCCAGAGGTAACAGGTCCGCCGCTGCACTGATTAGACCCAAGCGCTGGAGTCAGGTGCTGGCCAGGACCGCGTCCACTAGGGAGACCTGCCATGCAAAGGTCACCAGCTTCTGGTTCCAAGCCTCCGGTAGATGTAACCTGTCGAGATCAGTCTGAAACTCGATGTCCAGGTGGGCAACCGGCGAGACGGTACCAGGTCCGACTTCCCTCGTAGAGGAAGAACCCAATCCGGTAAAGAAGCGCTAGGAGAGCGACCCTGTCCGTCTCTAGCGCGGCCGTGTCCTGATTCCTGAGGAGCAGGTCGTCGAGATAGTTGGAGGTAGGGCTCGAGGAATCCTGCCTGGCTCTGGCGACTACAACGTCCACAATCCTCGTAAGACCCAAGGGTAGGGCCTGAAACTGATAAAGGCGATTCGCAGGTAACGCCGAGAGGCCGGGTGCAAGGGAACGTGCAGGTATGCGTCGGACAGGTCGAGACTGACCGCATAGTCCAAGGCTGTACTGAGGCTCGTAAGGCACTTGCCGTTTCCATGCCCAAAGGGGGCGACAACAAACTTGTTCAGGGCCGAGAGGTTGATGACTGGTCGCCACTAGCCACCGGGGTTTTGGAACCACGAAGAGCCGACTAAAACGCCGGGGAGTCACGTTGAGCTACTACTTCCGTGGCGGCCTACTGAAGTAGTGTGGCCATCTCCCCCTAAAGAGAGTCCGCCTTGCACTGTTCAACTGGTACGCGCATCCAGAGCAGTGAACATCTCCGCGGGGCTGGGATCTGCAACGAGACCCAAAGTCCTGCCGAGATCGTGTCGAGAATCCCCGGATCTTCCGGCAGCAGCGAACGCCACTTGTTGCTGTGCCATGCTAGCCTCCTGCTGACTGGAGACCCTGCAGGGATCAGCGGGGGTGAAGTCGGGAGAAAGTCACTGTCCTGGCCCAGGAACGCCCGGGAGCCGAGGACTGGAGGGGGCGGGCACGACCAGCGGGGGCCTGACGTCTGGGTCTGGGAGGTAGTCTGGTAACCAGCCGGGAGGCAGGTCTGAAGCTCCACAGTGCACGACCCCTGTCCTTGCGGGGAGCTGGAACTGGGAGGAATCCGCATTGGGAGTGCTTAGCCGAGTCTTGAACCTCTTGCCAGGTAGAGCCAAAGAGGAGAGGCCCCCCCCAGAGGAGCACGGCGACGCTAAGCGACAAAGGTCGAGGGGTGCCAGGGCAACTCTTCAGCATGGCGTCTCGTCTCACCAGGTCACTTCGCCGCCACCGCCGCCGTTAAGGAGTTGGCGCGATCTGCTGTCGCAGCGAGTGAGAGAATGTCCCACAACACGCCTCGTTCGGTCGCTCCCAAAACTCCTCCACACTCCGCACCACCGCCTGCATGGCCAGGTCCAGAAATCCCGCACAAGCCAGGGAATTCCGAATAGACTTGCCGAGCGGTCCAGACTGGCACGGTGGTTTCTCGCTGCGGGCTTTGGTCCACTTGGTTTCAATGGCTACGCATGTGTGCGAGCTAACCTGCCATTTGCCCGCACACGCAATGGAGCTGTGGCAGAAATTATTTGCAATAGCTAGGTTGCCGTTTCCAGCAGTGTGCGCATGTGCTAAACTTGAGCCTCTTAGGGGAAAGGTTACAGCACATTTGCTGGTCTTACCAAGTGTTTAATTCGCTTCCAGTGTAAGTGCAGAAAATGAAATAAGCTTGATAAAGGCAGACCATTTGCTTTTAAGATGAGAAAGATGATTGTGCTGTAAAAACCTGAGAAACTGGCTAAATCTTTAGTCGTTTGCAAGAGGTATCTGTTTTCGTTTCTTTGTTCCTATTGCACGTGCACGGCGGTTTCAACGGCTACATGTGTATGCGAGCGAGCTGTGGCAGAAATTGTTTGGAATAGCTAGGTTGCCGTTTCCAGCAGTGTGCACGTGTGCTGAACTCGAGTCTCTTAGGGGAAAGGTTACATCACAAGTGCTGGTCTTACCAAGTGTTTAATTCGCTTCCAGCGTAAGTGCAGAAAATGAAATTATAAGCTTGATAAAGGCAGACCATTTGCTTTTAAGATGAGAAAGATGTTTGCACTGTGAAAACCTGAAAAACTGGCTAAATCTTTAGTAGTTTGCAAGAGGTATCCGTTTTTGCTTCTTTGTTGCTACTGCGGCGCTTGCAGCCACCTGGAGTCTGGCGATGTGCTGGTCTTACCAAGTATTTTATTCGCTTCCAGTGCAAGTGCAAGAAATGAAATTATAACCTTGATAAAGGCAGACCATTTGCCTTCAAGGTGAGAAAGATGTTAGTCCTGTAAAAACCTGGAAAACTGGCTAAATCTATAGTTGTTTGCAAGAGGTATCCGTTTTTGCTTCTTTGTTGCTACTACGGCGCTTGCAGCTGCCTGCGCTAGGCCGATCAGGTTACAGCTATCGGCAAACTAAGTGGGCTTGGGGAAACTGCCATGCCGGGGGGCAGAACCGATGGGCGGGTACCTTGCCTCCAGCTTGTAACTCCGTTGCAGGGTCCACCGCTGGGAGAGGGCAGGCGAAGGCTTGTGCATGTCCCGTGTACCAGGCTTGCCAAACTTGAAACGGACGCCAGTTGGCCAACGGGTGGCCGCAAAAAAACCACTATCCCGCAGCTTGGAAAAGGTGCTCATCAAGGCGTCTGAAAGATCTCTAATCCCAGGGGCTGAGGGAGAGTCTTGAAACGCTTCGCCTGAAACAGGGCATCGACCGAGGCCTTCCTCTTGAGCGGTGGTGAAGACGGGCGTCCCTCCCAGGGAAGAATAGCTGAGATCGCACGAGCTGTCTCGTCTAGAGCTCATGAAGTCTCAGACGAACTTGGTGTCTCTCCTGCCGTGCCGGACGTTGACGCGCTGCAGGGGTCCAGAGGGAACAGCGCTGACACGGAGTCCTCTGGGTGCAGACTGAGGACGTCTTCATTCAAATCCGAAGCCATGGCCGACACAGAAACCACGTCACAATGAGAAAAAACACTGTCCGGCGGAGACCAGTAGGGTCTGTCCGGCGAGTGCTCAGGGAATCGGTGCCGGGTGAGAGTCAGGGGAAAGCCAAGCGGCGCGCAACCGCTGCCGAGGTCTGGGCACTACTGTAGCGCTGACCCGAGGTCTTGCTTGGAAGATGAGAGAGGGAAGATATGCAAGGCCTGAGAAGCCAGCGGGGAGTCGTGACAAGTTGTCCCAAAGGCACACCGAGGGGAGAGTCCCCCAAGGAGTGGCGTGCGTGAAAACTTCCCCGAGGGCTGGGGAACGGCTGCGAAGAGTGGAACGCCGAGGAGCGCGAGGGGACCAGCTGCGGCCGGGAGCCCTGGCTGCACCGGGAGAAGGAGACCGACGCCGAGGTGAAGGGCTCCTCCCATAGTGGCGACTGTCCGCGCGCACCTCCGTACCGGCCTGCGAGCACTGGGGGTGGCCGACGGACCGCTTCTAATGGAAGCTAGTGCAAGAGTATGTGTCTTTCGAGTGCTCTGTCTCTCGGTCGCCCCTAGCGGAGGACCATGCGAGACTGGCAAAGATCTCTCGGTCACCCCTTGAAGTGCCATGCGAGATGGTGTTGACTCTCCCGGCCATCGCTATGAAAGGGCTAAAGGGACTGAGTGTGTGCCCGGCGGGAAGCGGGCCCCACAATCTTCGAGGTCACTTGACGGCGCGGAGATGTGGGCGGCACGGGGGCTAAAGGTGCTTTAATGTTACGCACTGACCTGTCACTGTCCAACGGTGTGTTAGCGTCATAAGCCCTTGGGTGGCCGCGCCGAAAACTCCCACAGCTGGGACCACTTCCACTCCTTCCACGTAGTGCACTGAGCACAGGTACGGGCCGAGGAGCAGCCAGAACAGGGAAGACACAGAATATGCGAGTCCGTAGGCCACTGGAACCCTGGAACATGTCCTGCCTGTGCGAAGCTGCGTACTGCAACACAAAGCTCAAGCCATGAAAGCAACCGCCCGGGGCCAGAGCGAAAGGCCCCGAGAACAGAACTTACCTGACAGTCCGATTGATTGATTGATTGTACATTGCTTAACGTCCCGACAGCAACAAGGCTTTCTCAGGACGTGCCTGCACTGCTTGTGAAAAAAAAAAACTAAACAGAACATTGAATGCATGTCGCCAGCCGGTCAAATACATTAAATAAACCGAACACATGGGGCCTAAATAAAGCTAAGACCATTTAGCAACACACATCCAATATCAAGAGCTACAGGCAGTGCAGACAGTAGGGAGAGTTTTAAAAAGGCAAATACAGGTGAATGGACAAAGGGTAGACAGAAACACATGCCCCAGAATAGAGAGAAAAACCCACCCTGTGGGGCTGACCAGGGTGACCCTGGGAACTAAAAAATACCTAACCCCACCCAAGTCCCCCAGGGCAGACCCGGGTGGGGCCCTGACAGTCCGAGGGCTAAGCCCAGTCTGAACGAAAATTTTGACAAATTCCACGGGATATGCCGACTCTCCTTGTAAACAAAGGCTTCTTTACTTGTAGGCATAACCCGATGCCTTACCTCACCATCTTCTTAGCCACTAGCAAAACCTGAGACGAAGTATAGCCGAAGAATTAATCCAAACAACGGAGAGGCTGAAGCCAGTGAACCGTTCACGGTGAAGCTAAGGGTAAGACTGGCGGGAATGCAAGGCTCAAGTGACCGGATGGAGGGAGGGAGGCTACCCGGTCACTTGGATACAACTCTGAGTTACGGCCCTTGTCGTGTAGGTACACACAAAGGGTCTTAGGCTGAAATCGGTTAAGGGGTATATTCCATATAGTAATGCCATCGGTAATGTATTTTGAGGAAACAAACAACATTTACACCAAAGGAAAGAGTTTACATCTTTCACTTCCAAATGCAAAACACAAAAACAAATGCCATCCCCTAAGTCTACAGGAACTCATGAATTTAACCCATTTAGCCCCAATACCCAACAGCAGGTGATGGATCAACCATGAGGGTAATACAAGGGTATTGTCAGATTAGCTTGGTGCCTTCTGGCGCCAAGCTAATCTTGCACTACCCTTAAATAATCATGGTCGATTACATCTCCTGTAACTGGTACAGTCATTTGCCGACACCTCAAAAATTTGGGAAATGGGCTAATGCAACGGACTCATGACAATCTGTACCTCATGCTGGCCTCATTAACTCCCTTACCTTCCTCCTACAGGGTTCTGTTTATAGTACGGGTGGCTGTGTGCACAGGAGGGTTAACCCATTTAGCCTACAGCATAAGATGGATTGACCATGATAATTCAAAGGTGGTGCCAGATTAGATCACATCCTGCAACTGGTACATAGCTGTTAAGCGACACCTCCAAAATTTGGGAAATACAGTCGCAGGGTTAAATGGGTTTACAACTGTGTGCCTATGTAGACAGGGTTACTAGCTTGTTATTCTGCGATGGTTTTACAATGGTGATATAATCGCTAGCTGCTGAAAGTGATGGAAACCAGAGAGAAAAGTCTATAAAATAGTATGCACTGATGCGACATCATTGGCATCATCAGAAACACTAACCTGCTTCCAATGATTCCAGTGATGTCACATTTCTTTGCTTCTCAGTGTAGTATCAGATCAATCACAAGAAACCTAAATCAACTGAAAGTGGCAACTGTAAGTGTTCACCTTTCCCTTGTAGCTTTCCATGTGGTGGTAGTGGTCTGTAATCTTCTTCAGTTTGTGCAGGAACCAGCGGTCAATCTTGGTCAACTCATATAGATGGTCGATGGTGTAGCCAGCAGCCAGCGCTGCCCCCAACACAAACATCCGTCGGTCTGTAGGTTCACGCAGCTCCTGAATAAGAAACAGCATTAGCCCATCAAGCTGTTTACTAATAATAGTGCTAAAGCACTAAGGCAGTCCTATTTACTACTAATGCTGAGAGGCACTGTGTTCATACTTGTACACTATAAGGTTCTGTCTAAGAAAATCACCTAATAGTGCTAAAGCACCAACGCAGTCCTATTCACTACTAATGCTGAGAGGCACCGTCTTCATACTTGTACACTATAAGGTTCTGTCTAAGGAAATCACCTATCGACTGATCCCTTTTGAATTTGTAAAGATAGTTTCAGGTTCATAGTCACACAAGTGGTGACTGCTAACAAAGTTCCTTGGTGCCTATATACCAACAGCAGTAAACTTGCACAGATTTTACCATTTCGGATGCAGTCTCTTGGTTGGGGTAGAATCCCATGACCGTTTCATCCATCATGCGCAGAGCTTTCTGCAGGGCCTCCTCAAACTTGCACCCAATCGCCATCACCTCTCCAACACTCTTCATCGAGCTTCCGATCTAAATTCAAATAAAGTGCAAAACATCCCAGTAAGCAAAGATCCTCGGACCCACGACAGTGTGCAGGTCCACTGTGGCCGTCATGGGCCTGCAGAAGTTTTGCTACTGGGAATCTGATTTGAATAGAACTGTATTTGTGGCGTACTCCCCGAGTGAGACTGTCCATGGGGTACACAGTACAGGAGTAGCACACTTTTTTTTTTAAAAGTCAAATACAAACAATCAAATTTTTCAAAATCTCAACAGCTCACTTCAGCTTCCCCTTAGTACCACATGAATGTAATCTGTATGAGTGAATGTGTCCTTTTCATGTCAGTGTGCTTGTTCGATTCAGTTCATAGTGGTGCTTTGAGCCAATCTGCACCCTTTAGTAATGTGTGTATTGTCCTATGAAGGCCACATTACAGATCAGGAGAAAGATCAACCATTTTAGTTCAAGGGTGGTGCCAGAATAGCTTGGCGCCTTGAGGTGCCAAGCTATTCTGGCACTAACCTTGAACTATCAGTCAAATTTATTTCATTTAAAGGTGTATTGTGATGGAAAGGGTTAATACTTAAATCACTGACTCAGTGACTGGTACTGATGAGACAGTATGGGTGGGAAAGAGGCATAATGTCTTTTCCACCAAGTGCTATCGTCAGTAACAATCAAGGGGCTAAAGGTTGAACTGGTTCACTGCAGACAGAGATAGAGAATAGCTTTGTTACATCTGATTTTGCATGTTAGCTTTGAAGAGACATACACACTACCTCCTAAAAAGTTTGCAACTTACTTTTGTGGAGACGCGATTGAATTTTCGGAGGTCCCAGCGCGGTACTTTGACCACACAGTAGTCAAGACTGGGCTCAAAGCAGGCTGTGGTGGACCCAGTGACGGAATTACGCAGCTCCGGCAAAGGTATTCCCAGAGATAATTTGGCTGCCACATAAGCCAGGGGGTACCCTGTGGCTTTACTGGCCAGGGCAGAGCTGCGCGACAGTCGAGCGTTCACTTCAATGATGTAGTACTGTGGGGAGGTAAAAACACACAGAGGAAAAGTATAATTTGTGTTTGTGTCTTAATTTATAAGCTGTAAGGTCTTGACCTACATGTACTCAATAGAAATTACTGATTAGAGCAGAACGTAACCCATATCATAATATCATACTGAGACTAAAAGCTTCAAATTTGTACACTGCCATATGCAAGCTGCCGTTTGCACACTGGGATTCTGACTAATGTTGCTATGAATGACATCTTGACAAAAGTAATACCTGCTGTGAATAAGGGTTGAGAGCATACTGGATGTTGCATTCTCCAACGATACCCAAGTGTCGCACAACTTTGAGGGCTGTTGTACGCAGCATGTTGTACTCGCGGTTTGTCAGCGTCTGACTTGGCGCCACCACAATCGACTCTCCTGTGTGAATGCCAAGAGGGTCCACATTTTCCATGTTGCACACCTGTGATCATGAAAGACATTTTAAAATATATTTGAAAAAATAATTCTGCCATCTATAACACACTGCTACAGTCCTTGGAAAATCACATTCTCTGTGAACAGTCCTTCTCTCAAAACATAAAAAAAATAAATAGTCATTCAAGAAATGCACTATACCGATACATGACAAATGAAGTTAGCATTTCAAACGTGCCGCCTATTATTAGTGCCAAATATGTGTATGGTCAGTCTCAAACAGATTAAACCTCTATAAATAAGAGTGGTGTATCAAACAGTCTCACACACAAAATTTAAATCATAAAAATGAATTATTGTCTCCTATTTCATCTTACACAAAACTTATTCTAAAGCTATTGTCTGCTTACTCCCAAAATAATGAAGTGGTTGTGATCAGAAAGAAAATACTAACCGTAATACAATTGTTATAGGCGTCTCGCACCACCTCATATTCAACTTCCTTCCAGCCCTTCAGTGATTTGTCGATCAGGACCTGCGACGTGTGAGCAAATGCAGCCGACACTAGAGCGACCAGCTCCTCTTTGCTGGAAGCGAAGCCTGACCCCAGGCCCCCCAAAGCAAACGCTGCACGCACCAACACTGGGTAGCCAAGCGAATCTGCCGCTTGCACAGCCTGGAGAGTCATAACAGAAATGAATATTTATAATGAACACTTCGTCCGTTAGTTCTTCTGGGAGTTTCAATACTTAACCGCCAGGACAATGAAAACACAACCTGTATCTGCAAGTGGTCAGGTGGTTCTTTGTTTCCTGCTGACATTATATGCTTTATCTGGAGATGGATTGGCCATGACAGTTCAAGGGTAGTGCAAGATCAGATTGGCGCCTTACAACTACAAGGCACCCAGCTGTATCTTGTACTACCCTTGAATCATCATGACCAGTAGTGCTGTAGAGTCTTAATGACCTGGTGCATAGATAAATGTTTGAACAACATCGATTGCTGTGTATTTCAGGCAATAAAGGCTCTACAGGAGGAAGGAATGTTGACTTATTAATCAGAACATTGCCCCAGTGCAGACATCATGAGGGCTGGCCGACAAAGTCTATTTCCTGCCCATCACTCTTGACATGTCACACGGGCAAGGAATAACACTTAGTCTGTTCTTTTTCTGGGAAATTCACTACTTCACCGCCAGGACAATGAAAACACAACCTGTGTCTGCAGGTGCACATCTGGTGCTTTGTCTCCTGCTGGTTTCACCGATTAATAAGTTCGTTGAATGGTTGAGCGTTTACTTTGCATTGGTTTAGGAGATATAATCTGTCTGCTGAAAGTGAAAAGTTAACCCTTTGGCTGTCAGAAGCACTTGAATGAATTTTCAAGAGAGCAACTCCCAGGTTTGGTGCTAGCGACCTTAGGAATCTGTAGGTGCCAAGCTACTCTGGCACCACCCTTGAACTATCATGGATGATCCGTCTCCTGAACTGTAATGTACTCTCTAGAGAACTCTCAGATTTGGTGCTGGTGACCGCAAGGAGACAATGTATTAATGTGAGGACTCAAAGCGAATCTGCATACCAATACATGAGCCATTCCCAACTGAATCCACCGTCATCTACTAAACGCTTCTCAAACTGCTGTAATCACTGCAATAATCAAACTCTAATACCAAATGCAGAAATACAGAATAATGCACAACAAATTGTCAGTTTTGATGTTTAAAATGTGACATTCACCTGTTCCACAGAGAAAGCCGCTTCACTGGGTGCCACAGCTTCGTTGATCTCCGCCATCTTGTCTGCAAATATTTTGCGGTCCTCAGTCCACTCGATGGATGACACTTGCGTGCCAAGGACCCTGACATCGTATTTCTCAAGGATGCCCCTCTGGGTCAGCTTGATGCCGCAGTTCAAGGCTGTCTGCCCACCGAAGGTTAGGAGAATGCCGTCCGGTCTCTCACTCTCTATCACCTGAATTTAACATAGCAAAATGTTGTTTTTCATTGTAAATCAACTTTTTAAATGACAATTAGCCCATTTAACCCCAACACTCTACAGCAGGCGACTAAACCATGACAATTCAAGGGTAGTGCCAGATTAGCTTGGCGCCTAAAGGCACCAAGCTAATCTGGCACTACCCTTGAATTATCATGGTCAATCCATCTCCTGCAACTGGTACACAGCTGTTCAGTAACACTTCCAAATTTTGGGAAAAGCACCCATGGTGCTAAAAGGGTTAACTTTACTGAAAACAATTCTGGCTATAACCAGTCAGATATAATATGTTTCAGTAAACTGACTGCATCTTCTCTAATTCTGTTTACTGTCCTGATCACAAACTTCAGATATAACAACCAAAAAAAGTGGGTCAGCTGTCAGACTGTAAATCACTCTATAAATCAGCATAAATCAATTTTCCATTGGGAAATATTTGGGGTGGGGGTTGGAGAAGTTTATTCGTGTGTTTTTGTGTGTATTTTTTATGTTAATTTGTTTAAGAAGCAAAAGAATTCCTTGCCTGTGTGACATAGTCAGGAATGATGGGCAGGAAATAGACTTTGTCAGCCAGCCCTCGTGATGTCTGCACTGTGGCGATGTTTGGATTAATAAGCACAGTTAACAGTCCTTCTTCCTGTAGAGCCTTTATTGCCTGAAATACAAAGCAATCGATGTTGTTCAAAGCACCTGGTCATTAAGACCCTACAGCAATACTGGCCATGATAGTTTATGGGTAATGCAACATTAGCCTGGCACCTTGAAAGGCGCCAAGCTGATCTTGCACTATCCTTAAGCTATCACGACCAATCCATCTCTGTTATAGTGTGTCAACACTGAACAGGCTACGGATAGATGTAAATGGAAAAGAAAGCACAATTATATCTTTACCTGTGAGCCTGAGTAGTCAAATTCACCAGCCTGGCCAATCGACAGTCCTCCTGACCCCAAAATCAGGACCTTCTTGGGTCGCGGTCCATTGAGAGGGTACAGTGGAGCGCCACCTTGCTGTATAGCTGTGTGCACACGTTCCTTCACACTAGGACTGTGAAGAGATAAAAGTGAAACTAACCCTTTCGCTGTTGATAGCATTTGTTTTAAAGCGTTACTGACAACCAAAGAAGGTGGTAGCAAACAGGGTTTCTGAAATCTGTATTTGTTCAGTGCCAAAGAGCCCTAGCTCTCCTGAAAACATGCATACAAACTGGTGTCAGCAAGAGGCATAGAGCCACATGAGCTTCCACAACTGCTCATAAAGATCTATTTCTCTTGCAGTTGGATCGTGTTTACTTTTTCTAAGCAGGTGTTATGTGGTAGTCGTAGTATGATACATGCATGTAGGGTTCTTGTAAAGAAACTTTACTCAGCTGCAACTCGTCAAACGTGGCACAAGGTTGTAGACCACACTGGAGTGACAGTTCCAACAATATTTTATTCTCACAATCTCTGCACAATGCATCCACAAAAGTACCAACACTGATACACTGTCTCCTCTACAATGCATCAACACTTTTGACACACTGCCTCTCTCGTACAATGTGCACACATATTTCCTAACACTGTCTTTTATACTATTACAGATTTCCAGAACAATCCAGGAACTTCACACAACTCAGCCAATCAGAAAAGAAAACGTAACCAAAACTTATTAATATTCATGAAAAAAGAACACTCTAGATCAATCCACAAGTTTCTACTAAAGTCTAGGCGCATTCGATAAAACGTTGCGAAATGTAACCAACAACTTTGACATCATATCTGAGGTCACTAGAAAGATCGCGACCCTGCTTGAACCTTCCAGTCTAATGTATGTCAAACTTCACAACATTGTAGCATAAATACGCGTCACAACAAAAATCGATCACAATTCTATGTGCAAAGAAAAATAAATCCTACTAAAAAGATACACAATTCTTATCCAAAATAACTCAAATGAATATTGCATCTTTCCTACGATTAACACACACATGCTCTCAAAAGAATAACACAACCACAAACGTAACAGCAGGGAAGGGGTAAACCCAGTAAACAAAGGCCCTCAGTAGGCCCGCGCACAGCTGTGCGTGGGCCCACTGTGGCCGTCATGGGCCCGAAGACGTTTTGCTACTGAGGAAACATGTAGTGGAAAATGCTAATTGAAATAAACTGCCCTTCACAGCAAACCACACAGACTATTAAACCAGGAGAAAGAAATCAGAGATATATTTTGTTTATGTCTCATTTACAATGCAGAATACATAAAAGACACACCTGGTCTGTCCCTGTTTGTGATCACGAACTGCATCCAAAAAGACATCGAAAAGCAATTCCAGATCCTGTGGTCCTGCCATGTGTTCAGGGTGAAACTGCACACTGAAAGAAATGCACACAAAAAAAGTAATAACTTTGGACCAATATGCAAATCTCACTTTTCAAAAACAGTTATGAAAAGTACACAACTTGTCCAAAATGACTACAGAGAACCAAATAAACCATATCTGCATTAGCAAGAAATTTAGAAGATCCCTTCAAGATGTTCGAGTGAGGAGGGGAGCAGATGTCGCCTCAGACCACACCATCTGCTTACCTTAAGAATAAAGCTCAAGTTAAAGAAAAGCCGCACAGAGACAAGAAGACAGCGCTATAATGTAGGCCTCCTGAGAGAGACTGGAATGAGAGTTGAGTTCAAACTGGTGCTGTCCAACCGGTTTCAAGCGCTACAGGAGCTAGTAAATGAAGAGGCGGCGGTCACCACAGAGCAGCAGTGGAAGGCAGTTATAGAGGCGCTGAACTCAACCTGCAAAGACACTGTAGGGTTCAGGAAACACCATCACAAGGACTGGCTGTCGGCACAGACCTTGAAGAAGATAGAAGTGAGGAAGCAGAAGAAAGCAGCTGTCAACAACAGTCGCACGAGAGCAGCCAAAGCAAGGGCACAGGAGGAATACTCGGAAGCCAACCGCAAGGTGAAGAGGAGTATCAGGGCAGACAAGAGGGCCTACACAGACAGCCTGGCAGCAGAGGCAGCAGGCAGCGGCAACATGAAACAGCTCTACCAGATTGTCGGGCAAGTATGGCCATACAGAAAGACCAGTAAAAGACAAAGAAGGCAAGCCTATTGCAGACAGAGCAGACCAACTCGACAGATGGGCCGAGTATTTTGAAGAGTTACTGAGCCCACCCGACCCTCCAGACATCCAGCCAGCAGAGACCGACCTACCCATCAGCTGTGACAGACCCAGCCGGGAAGAGATCAGAAGAGCAGTGTCATTTTTGAAGAACGGCAAAGCAGCAGGGCCAGATGGCATCCCAGCGGAGTCTCTGAAAGCAGGCCTAGAGACAACAGTAGAGATGCTGTACCTACTGTTTGGAAAGATATGGGAAGAGGAGGTGATGCCGGCTGACTGGAAGGAGGGGTACCTAATCAAGCTTCCCAAGAAAGGTGACCTCAGCAAGTGTTCCAACTACAGAGGAATCACCTTGCTGTCAATACCAGGAAAGGTCTTCAACAGGATCATCCTGGAGAGAATGAAGAGCTCCGTCGACCCCCAGCTGAGAGACCAGCAAGCAGGATTCAGGAAAAACCAATCATGTACAGACCAGATCGCCACTCTCCGCATCATCGTGGAACAGTCTCTGGAGTGGAGCTCCCCGCAGTACGTCAACTTTGTGGATTATGAGAAAGCATTTGACAGCGTGGACCGAGAGACTCTGTGGAAACTCCTACGACACTACGGTGTACCCACAAAGCTCGTCCGCCTGATCAAGAGCAGCTACGATGGCATGACATGTCGCGTGATCCACGAAGGGCAGTTCACCCATGAGCTCCAGGTCAGAACCAGTGTCAGGCAGGGGTGTTTGCTGTCTCCGTTCCTCTTCCTACTGGCCATAGACTGGGTCATTAAGAAGACCACAGAGCACAGACGAAGTGGAATACAGTGGACACTGTGGACACAGCTTGATGACCTCGATTTTGCAGACGACTTGGCTTTACTGTCCCACACTCATCAACAAATACAGGACAAGACCACGAGGCTTGCTGACATCTCGTCCCAAGTGGGCCTCACCATCCACAAACAGAAAACAAAGACAATGAGGCTGAACGCAACCAGGGAAGAACCAATCTTGCTTGCTGGCACCCCGTTGGAGGAGGTGGAGTCCTTCACCTACCTCAGGAGCATCATAGACAAAAAAGGCGGCACTGATGCAGATGTCAGAGCACGAATCGGTAAAGCCAGAGCAGCCTTTCTCCAGCTGAAAAAAGTGTGGAGTTCCAGAGAGCTGTCACAACACACCAAAGTCCGGATTTTCAACTCCAACGTAAAAGCATTTCTCCTATATGGAGCAGAGACTTGGAGATTGACAAAAACCTCAGTCAACAGAGTACAGATCTTCATAAACAGTTGCCTTAGAAGAATTTTAAAAATCCACTGGCCAGAGAAGATCAGCAACATCAGACTCTGGGAGAGAACAGAGCAGATAACAGCAGAGAATGAAATTGGGCGAAGAAGATGGGGATGGATTGGTCACAGTCTGAGAAAGCCAGCTTCCTATATCACTAGGCAGGCATTGTCATGGAACCCCCAGGGAAAGAGGAAAAGAGGCAGGCCGAGAAACACCTGGCGTCGAGATCTCCAAGCAGACATCAAGAGACTGGGATCCACCTGGAGTAAAATCGAAGGAGAAGCACAGGACAGGAGTCGCTGGAGGTCTCTCGTCGACGGCCTATACCCGTGGAGGGGTGACAAGCGTAAGTAAGCAAGCAAGTTGTCCAAAATGATCATATAAATTATAATGTCTGGTCCTAGCAGTAAATTTATTTTGAAGCTTCAAAAAATGTTTACTTTTCCTTTTGTGAACAAAATGAATGATTTATTTAGAACAAAATAAACAATTTGGATATAAACACTTTTCAAATGGCTGAACTATGAAATGTACAGGATACAGTTTACACACCCTCAGCCGTACGATTTTAAAAAAAATTAGCCCCGTTAGTAGAGCTTTGTGTTTGAATCAACAAGACAAAAAGTGCTAGGAGGGTTAAAAGGAGGAACAATTTTTCAGCATGACCTGAGAATGCCTGATCTGTGACTTTGGACCTTAAAGCTTGAGCCATAAGGTCCAAAATCACAGATCAGCAAACAATTAAATGCACCTGAAGAATGGTTTTGACTCATGTATGATCCCTTCATTGGTTTTGTCATTTGCATTGGTGAAGAGCGGACTCCAACCTTCCGGCAAGGAAGTTGTGTCAACAGCAAATCCATGGTTCTGGGTTGTAATGTAGCAGCGAATGGTGTCTGCGTACAAGCATGGCTGATTGTGACCTCGGTTTCCATATCTGTAAAAAAAATGTTGCAAAAAAAAAAAAGATAAAATAAAATATATATGTATGTGTATGTATGTATGTGTACATAATATATGTACCCACTCCAAAACATTTTCCTTACTTTGACACATTATTGATATATTGTACAACATTTTAATAATAACAAGCAAATTAATATTCATGAATTTGCTTGATATACTTTCCTTCCCAAATCCCTTGCGCGCCAAGAAGACTCGATCTTCTTGATACATGTACTTGCATTTTCAAAACGGAAACACAAAATATGCTCAACACTGCAACATTAGCAAGATCCTTATGTGTAGTAGTAATGAAATACTTCTTAGTGTGTATGAACGCTCAAAATTTATATCCTATACACACACACGCATGGAGAAAAGATGCCAAGAAACATGCGAGTCACTGGACTGACAAGTGAAATTGACGAGATGTCAGCTGGGGATATCGACAACCTGAGAAAACTAAACAAACCTGCACGCATTTTCCGCAATTATGCGTGATCTAGTTACAAGTAGAATTTACTAAGTAATGCATAAGGTTAAACAATGCACTGATGTCTTCATAGTCAGACGAAATCTATGCGCCGAGTCGATAGCGATATGCAGTCATCTGCCATTCATGTGTTTTGTCTGAACACCACAATCAGCCGCAAATTGAATGATGCAAGACAGAGTTTTGTTTTGGACTAGGTACATAAATTATTTTGAGCAACAGTTTTGTTTGATATAGTGCCAATAAACAGATACATGCACTGTTTCTTTAAAAAAATATATACTCACATTTTGCTCTCTTCTTTAAATGTGTTTACAGAACGTCTCACAAAAGACAGTTATTTAACATGACAAACCACACTAAACCGCAGAGGAAAGAAAACTACACATCTAACCCCCTCCCAACAAATGCAAAGAATGGCAAAACAATGCTAGAATAACCTACCATTGCATCAAGAGCAACAGAACGTGGCCATTTCATAATGTGTTTACACAAGGTCTTCAAAGACACACAGTCCTTTCACAGGACGAACCAATCTAAGCCATAGGGGAAAGAAAACTACACGTCCAATCCTCTGTCAACAATGCAATCAATGGCAAAACAATGCCAGAATAATCTACCACCAAGAACCGACCCAAAAACCACAGTGAACAGCAAAGGAATGCCTGAATATCTACCATTAAGAACACACACAAAAAAAACTGCAATGAACCGCAAAACGGTGCCTAAATAACTAAAATCCAGTGAACAAAACTAAGTGATCTAACATTTAACAAACAGGATGCAAAATAACATACACACTGGAAAACAAGGATACAACAAATTACACCCAGAAATGCAATAAATAACAAAAATAAATACCAACAAAAGAGTAAAGCCACAGGACCCCCAACCAAAGTGAGGGAATGTGGTCTGGTTTGCACCGACGAGAGCAGTACACGGTCGGCTTACCAAAGTGAAAACTTGGTCCAAATATACAAAGAAACGAGTGACAAAAAAAAATCAAATCTAGACCTGTGTCATGAAACTTTATGTATACGGTCGATCCAGAACCAGGCTGAAATGAACATGTCTTTTGGTGTGCGATGTTGAGCACAACTTGACATGGCTCAAAATTGAAAGTCAACACAAAATGATGCCGCATCCCATAATAGTATGAATGGCTGACGTCACGGCAAATAATGCGTTCAACATGCAGTGTGCACTTTGTGATAATTATACTGACACCACTCATAAACTGGTTGCACATCCAGTTATACTCGCGCGGACCCCAGTGGCAGTTGAATCTGAACGAAGCTGCGGTTAAATGAGCCAACTCATCACTAAAAACAAAACCGACACTTTTAAGTTACACATGGTGGTGCAAGCAGAGTGCATCTCGGAAGCAAATGCACTGAATAATAGTGTGTCTTCCTACCCCTTCGTAACATTTTCAGTACGTCATTTTGAGTTTCAGTGCCTCAGAGATACACAGACGCATTAAAACAAAACAGGAGCCCCGATATACGAGTGTATATAAAGGCTAACCACTTTACCGTCAGTGTTCAAAGATTGCTTTTCTGACATCTTTCTTCATTTAAATCCAATGAGCCCCTGACATTTGAGGAACATGAATAGAAAATGGTGCCAGCAAGAAGCAGATCCTCATGAGACCACGATAACTCAGGGGATAGTTTTGGGCTTTTTTTTTTTTTTTTATAAAGCTGGATCATATTCATTTTCTCCTGGCAGTGATTTTCCCCAAAAATATACTTATTTGCCTTTGTGAACTGGTACTTTAAAGGTAAGCGCCAGTTGCCAGTGAAAATCCCCACTACATGTGTGCCCAGATGCGCCACATAATAAGCAAAAGCACACAATGAATTTTAGGCTTGCACAGGACTAATGCAAATTAATACCTACCAACCTGCCCCACCACAAAACCTGACTATCCACTACAGTCTACTGCAACACCCCCCCCCCCCCCCCACTCTCCCCTGGATAATGCATGCGCAAAGGGGGATAAACCAACACATTTAACTCATTCAGCCCGACGCAAGTATTTCCCAAATTTTGACGGCATCATCCAATGACTATGCACCAGTTGCAGGAGATGGATCAACCATGAAAATTCAAGGGCAGTGCCAGATCAGTTTGGCACCGACAGGCGCCAAGCTAATCTGGCACTACCCTTGAATTATCATGGTCGATCCATCTCCTGCTGTAGTGTGTCAGGGCTGAAGGGGTTAAGACTCGTCACAAAATTACAGTTAACACTTTGGCTTTTAGCAGCGGTTTATGTCATGATCATTCCTGAAGTTATCATTGCGACAAGAAATGCTACCGACAGCCAAAGGTTTTACTTCATTTAGGTGGCTGCATGCACAAAGCCACTGAAACCAACATCTAGGAATCGGAATAAACTCTCATCTTACTTCATCTTGAATGTGGTGGCCCCAACAGCCAGGGACAGCAGCTGATGTCCAAGACAGATGCCGAAGACAGGTTTATAATCGGGCCGACTGATCAGCTTCCGCACTGTGGCAATGGTTGCATCGCACATGGTCGGATCGCCAGGTCCGTTGCTCAGAAACACCCCATCATAGTCTAGAAGAAAATTAAGACATTAACCCTCTGGTTATTGGTAGCCATTTTGGTTGTGGCAATTTTTGCAGGAATCACCTAAGAAAAAAAATTTTTTCTGTAAAATGTATTTTTTCGAAAAATACTTATTGATGGCATTACTAATAGGAAGGTACACTTAGACTACCGATTTCAGCCCAAGTATCTGTTGTGTACAGCAACACAACCGGGGAGGCGACTCCAGGGAGCCGTTACCCAAAAAACTCCCTGAGTGGCCTCCCCTCCCTCCCTACGAGGCCACGTGGGCCGATACGCCAGTCTCACGCTAAGCGAATGTAGCTGGCGGCAAGCGGGGCAGCTGGGAGGGCCCTTTGAGTAATGCCATCGGTAAGTATTTTTTGAAAAAAATACAATTTAGAGAAAAATTCATTTGTTTCCTCAAAATCCTTACCGATGGCATTACTAATAGGAAGAATAATAAAAAGGAGGGTGCTGCCCACCATAACCCGGCATTGTAATGTGCGCGCAATCTCCTGACGATTTCAACTGTTACCTAGGGTGCCGAGAGGGAGTGCTGCACCGCCGAGACAGCCACGAGGGTCAGGTTCTCTCACTGGCCCGAGGGGTCCCTTAGGTAAAAGCAGACGAAGATGGAACTCTCCTGCCACCCAACGGCCGCCACGATGTCTCTCACCACACAGTTGCGGTCGAAGGCAAGGCTTGTGGAGACCGCTCTGACCTCGGCGCGCGAATCCGCAGCCTCTTAGCCCCCTCTGGGGAGAGGTCCTCATATGCGGATTGGATGACCGAGCGCAGCCATGAAGAGATTGTCTGTGCTGAAATATCGTCCCCGCCGCGTCTCAGAAGCAGGAAGAGGCGTATCCGTCCCTGTCAGAAGGGCCGCAATCTGTGCAGGTAAATGCGCAAGGCCCGTACCGGATCCTGCTGGTGGGACTCCCAAGACCGATCCAACCCCTTGTGCGGCCGGAGGTTAATGACCTGCGCTCCAGCTGAGGGAAGTCTATTCTTGGCTAGAAAGGATGGGTTCGTCAGGAGCTGGACTGAACCATCAGCTCTAAACTGTAGGCAGGCTGGGTCCACCGAGAGTGCATGCAGCTCGCTGATCCTGGCCACCAAAGTGACGGCAAGGAGCAAGCAGGTCTTCCTGGTGACGTCAGCCATCGTGGTTAAGGGCAACAGCTCGAACAGGACCAGCGAGCGCTGGACCGGGCGCTGTAGCTCGAAATGGGCCATGAGGTCCAAAAGATCTTTGCATGCCCCTGGGCCTGGACGGCCCAAATGGCGGTAGGTATCGGCGATCATGGAGAGATACCCCGGGATGGTAATAGGGGCCAAAAGCTGCTCCCCAAAAAGCCACAGGAAGAATTTGGCCAACTGGGGAGCCGTCAGAGCCGTGGGGGCAAGGCCCCGGGGCTGACACCAGGACTCGCCACTTTCCTTTGTATATTCGCCGGGTGGACGCCCTGCGGGCAGTAGCGATCGTCTCAACTGCCGCACTCGAGAAGGCTCTTGCGGCGAGGTCCACACGTACAACCGCCAGGCATGTAAGCGGAGCCTCTCTGGACATGGATGAAAGAGGTTCTGCCGGGGCTGCTTCAGCACCGTGCACGGTGAGGGTAACTGCAGCGGGGAGTCCGTGGCGAGGTTCAAAAGGTCGGTTGTCTAGCTCCGGCACCAACTGAAAGGAGCCATGAGGAAGAGGACCAAATTAGAGCTGCTGAGTTTCAGCAGGACCTTGGGAATGATACCGCTGGGGGTTACGCATAAGCCGCAAGACCTTCCCACGAGACCGACAGCGTGTCCACCACCCAGGCACGGGGGTCCGGGACAGGCAAGACAAAGAGGACGTTGTGTGTTCCACCGCGTTGCGAAAAGGTCAACCATCAGAGTCTCCCAGCACGCGCCGATCATCCGGAAGATCTCCGGTTTGAGGGCCCACCCAGTATGTAGCAGCTGCTCCTGCCGCGAGAGGGAGTCTGCAAGCACGTTCATGTGACGCGCCAGGAGCGAGATGTTGCGATCCCAGCACCACAGAAACAACTGGTATAGAAGCATACAGAGTGTCGGTGAGCGGGTCCCCCCCTGCTTCTGAATGTAAGACACGACCGGAGTTGTCGGAGAGAATCAAAATCTAGTGGCGGCATAGGCGTGACTCCCAATGACTCAGCACCAGCCAGACGGCCTTCATCTTTAGCTGGGTCTGTCCTGTCTGTCCGTCCTGAGACCTCGTCAAAATCCAGAAGGAGGTGTGCCCCCCAGCCGGATCGGCTAGCATCCGTGCAAAGCGAGAGCCGCAGCGGGGTGGGGGGGGGGGGGGGGGGGCAAGCGAGAGGGGTACCCCTGACCCAAGCCAAGCTGGGTCCATCTACCGTTGGAGGCGAGTCCGGACCAAGGGGGATACAGGCACTGGAGCTGCGAGGTCGCCTGAGGACGGGCGCCAATGGAGCAAAAGTTTCAAGTGGATCGGCCGCGAGTAGAGTCAGCTGAGGGACAGGAGGTCGGCCGCTACACTGATAAGGCCCAGCAATTGCAGCCGGGCACACGCCTCTGCAAGGGACATTTGGAGACACTGCCGCCAGTTTCTGCACGCGAGCGTCTGTGAGCCTCACCCTGGTCGGTCAGGAATTCCATTCCCAGGTGTACGAAGGTACGGGAAGGGGAGAGGTCCGATTTCCTGCGATTGACCACGAACCCCAGCCGCTTTAGGAGGGCCAGAAGGGCGTCCCGGTCCGTCTCCAGGGAAGGAGCGTCCTGGTTCTGGAGCAGCAGCTCATCCATATAATTGTAATTCGGGATGGACAAAGACTGCCTGGCATGGGCCAAGACTGCATCCATGATCCGCGTGAAGACCCAGGGGCTGAGGTTGAGGCCAAAGGGGAGGACTCGGAACTGGTATACCACCCTTCAAAAGGCGAAGTGCCGAGACGACAGGTGCAGATAAGCATCGGAGAGATTGAGACTGACGGCAAAGTTCATGGGGCGAACCGCCGACCTCACCCCCCCCCGCGTGGTCTCCATGCAAAACGAGGCAGCTGAAATGAACCTGTTTAGGGCCGACAAGTCGATGACAGGGCGCCAACGACCAAGAAGAGGCGGCTGTAGGAGGCCGGCGAGTCGTGTCGAGACCACCTCCGTGGTGGCCTTTTGGAGCAGGGAAGCAATCTCCACCCGAAGAGCATCCGCCTTGCAAGGGCCAGCCGGCGCGCGTGTCCAAACCGGGGAGCGCCAGAGAGAGAGAGAGAGTGTGTGTGAGTGTGAGTGTGAGTGTGTGTGTGTGTGTGTGTGTGTGTGGCGAAAGGAAATCTGTAACCTGTCCAAGACGGTGGAGAGCACCCATGGGTCATCTGGGAGCAGGGACCGCCACTCGTCGCCGTGCAGAGCAAGCCGCCCGCCGACCGGGGGCTCCGAGGGAGTCGGCGGGGGCGGAAGTGCTCGGGAGTCACTGGGCCCACCCACGCCCAAGGCGCCTAGCGCCACGAGGCCAGGAAGGGGCAGGGGTCGGAAAGGCGCGCGCACAGCTTGGGAAAACTGTTCCACCCGACCTGCGGGAGCCTCGGGAGGAAGGTTGAGGGGCTGGAAAGCAAGTGGAGTTCACAGGAGGGACGCTAGGCCAAAGGTTCTGGCCGTGTCCTTCACCGACTGCCAGATTGGGCCGAAAAGGAGGGCCCCCCCCAAGGGGAGCCTGCTGTAGCTGTCCCTTCACCGAGGCGGGCAACCCCGCACACCTCCGTAAGACGCCATCCTGCCGCATCAAGTCACAGTTGGCCACGGCGCCAGCGTGTTAGTTGAGGCGTGGTAAACTGCGCGATTGGCCGTCACGCCAGTGAGTGTAGGTCACGCAAAGGATCCGGAGCTTCCGGAGACTCCCAGAACTCCACCCGCCGCACCACTGTTTGGGTCACCAGTTCCAAAAAACCCAAACAGGCAAGGGAATTTCAGACGAGTGTTGCGGTCTTCTCCAGGCCCTGTGGAATACGCCTACCAACAGCGGCCTTCCCCCCCGACCTGCACCTCTACTGCGGAGTCCACCGGCAGGAGGGGGCACAGGAAAGACTGCGAATGTCTCCCGTACCAATGTTGCTGGAACTTGATATCCACGTCCACGGGCCAGCGGTGGTCAGAGAAAAATCCCCCGTCTGATAACTTGCCCTGCTAGAGATGCACGTTAAAGGCGTCCGTGAGGTCCCAAAACCGGCGGGCTGTGGGAGGGACTTGAATCGCTTGGACTGTCGCAACGTGTCTATGGAGGCTGAAGCCCTCCGCTTGAGGGGCGGCGAGGGGGGGGGGGGGGGCACAAGTCCGGAGGCAGCGAGGCCAAAATCACGTGGGCAGCTTCATCCAGGGCTCTCCAAGTCTCCACGCCCGAGGCGTAGGGGCCGGTGAGGGGAGACGAGCTAAGGGGTGGAGCAGCGAGGACTGCTGACAGGGGCCATGGAATGTGCCCCCGCGGAGAGTGGGTGAGGGGTGCAACCCGAGACAGGGGACCGAAGTTCCTGCAAAAGGAGCGCCGAGGCCGAGTCCTCCAGATGTAGGCCGAGGACATCCTCCGCACCCCCCAGTCCAACCAACCGGGCGAGGAGGGAGGGTCAGTGAAGTGCACACGGCCAGAGGGAGGGCCCGTTGGTGGGAGCCAAAGACGTGGAGCCCAGCGCGCGGGGCATCGTGCCCGACAAATAGGCGCACATGCCATAGGCGTCGCCAGGAGCGAGAACGGTGGTGAGGCCTCCGGAAGTCTGCCGCGGAGGAGAGCCGCTAAGGTGAGAGTCGAGGCAGCTATGACGGCGAGGTCGCATGGAGCCAGGGCGTCGATCCCTGGTGAGCAGGCTGTGGCTCAGGGAGCGATGTCGCCCGCCAATCCGGATCAACGCCGGGCAACGGGGTAAGGCGGCTTCGCGGGTGCTGTGTGCGTTTGTCCACCCTCCGGTGTCTGCGAGGCGCGCCGGATGAGGCCCTTGCAGCCGGGGGAAATAGCGCAGAACGGGGAGGGGGGGAGCTCAAGTAAGTCAGGGACCCCAGAGGCTTAGAACTCATGGGGTGAGACTCAGGAGAGGCCGCAGGCGGGAACCTGTGCCACGCCTGGGATGGCCTCTGTCATGCACTGGGAGTTGCCTTTGTCGCCAGGTCGCTCGTTCCAGCTGGGAGGGGCGGTCCCGGTTGCCGTGTGTCCCGGTCCACTTCAGAGTGGGAGGCAACGGCCGCAAAGCCATTCCCACAATCTCTGAGTATGCCCGCCTACAGGGTCCATGGGGGCTGGAAGGCATGGAGACAGATGCTGTAATGGCAGTGGGGAGGTCACGCGCCGGCTGCCTACTGCAGTCCCGGGAATTCAACGGGAGGCCACGCCGGTAAAAATCCCAGAGGCGAGACCACCGCTGCTCCTTCCATGTAACACACACGGCACGGCCGGGAGAAGGAGCAGCCAGAACAAGGTAGACATAGGGCATGCGTGTTGCTCGACCACTGAAACCCCAAGCAGCCAGGGCACAAACATAACTGCGCACTGCAACAGAAAACAGAACCCCATGCGAGATAACAGGCCGAGCCCATAGTACGTGCTTGCGGCAATAACCATGTATACGCGTGAAACCCGGCTGCATAACGCAGCCGGTACAAGTCGCCCCGGGCAAAGCCATAGCCGGTCAGAGACCCGCTGGCCCACGGCACTACCCGAGACCTTACCTCATGCCGACAGTAGGTGGAGCAGGGAAGCAATTCGCCAACTGCCCGTCCAACCGGGGAGTGGACGAAGAAGGCCCAGAAGAAAGGCAAATTCCCACCAGACGCAAGGCCCAGGCGAAGCAAGGAGCCTGGAAGAAAGGTAAGTTCCCACAAGCACAAGTAAAGAGCCCAACAAGAAGGAAGGCATGTGGTAAATCCAAGGCAGGCCACACCAGGAACCAGTCCTAGGTGAAGAAAGGAACCTGGAATAAAGGTAATCAACACAAGCACAGTCACAGCTAAGAAGTCCAAACAAGGAGGCAGGCACGTGGTAAATCCCAAGGCCAAAACCGGTACGTCCGTTCGCTAGGAAGCTAAGCGTGAGACTGGCGTATCAGCCCACGTGGCCTCATGGGGAGGGTGGGGAGGCCATTCAGGCAGTTTTTTTGGGTAACGGCTCCCTGGAGTCGCCTCCCCAGTTGTGTTGCTATACACAACGGATACTTGGGATGAAATCGGTAGGCTAAGTGTACCTTCCTATTAGTAATGCCATCGGTAAGGATTTTGAGGAAACAAAGCCATATTGACTGTCAAAGGATTAAACAGTTGTAACTATTTTAATTCCAGCACCCACTGTTTGGGATGGATGACTTGGGGGCAGTGCCCGATTTACTTAGCAATTGATGAGGTGCAAAGTGAATCAGGCACAACAATTGAGCCGTTATGCATGAACACACACCCTGGGTATACATGCTAGATTCTAAGCATTCATGCGGATTCTCCTGACACAAAGCTCATCCTTCACTGACCTTGAGCTAACACAGTCAATCTATCTCTCACACTCACCATTGGATGTGAGAGAGTTACTCTGAACAAGGTACAATGAAACCTTGCACAGATGTAATTGCAATAAATTTTAACACTTTATTTTGTCCCCTCACCCAGTCCAGTGAGCGAGTGGTCCCAAGGCAGCACAGTAACGGCAGCACCTCTCTCGCATAGGCATCGAATCTGGTGAAACTTCATGCCACAGTCAATGGCCACAATGTGAGGACTTCCACCAACATTAAACTCAGCAGGTTTCTATAAAGGAAAGTGAAAGATCATGCCACAGTTTAAATATTTAGCTGGTGGGCTGTGACACTGAAATCATTTAAATATATCATTTTGTTTTAAACAATACTTTTTCTATCACTCCAGACTGTTGAAGTTTTGAAGAATCCTTTCTTTCTGTAAATACCACCAAGTTAACCCTACAAAACAAGATGGTGTGAACCATAACCCACAAAGTCTCTTCTATATGAGAGCCATAACCCACAAAGTCCCTTTTATATGCGAGCTGTCCTCGCTGTCAAGGGTTTCTACCTGCTAACTTTGACCTGATTCTGATGTTGAAATATCTCCTATTGAAAAAGCCTCGCAGATTTGCCAATGTGTCAGTGAGCTCTGTAAGGGGCACAGTGCATATGTGTCATTGGTTTGAAAAATGTCATTTGTCATGAAGTTTTATATTTTACGTGATACGTGTTCAACTTTGCCTTCCAGATTTGAAAAAAATGGTGACAAAACTAGAATTTCAAGGTACAATTTCAGTCTTGCTATAATTGTGTGAAGTGATTGGTTGGTTGTACATTGCTTAACGTTCCGACGGCAACAAGACTTTCTCAGGACATGCCTGCTTGTGAGAAAAAACCTAAACAGAATATTGAATGTATGTCTAATACGCCAATCTAATACGCTAAATAAACCTAAGACCATTTAGCAACACACATCCAATATCAAGAGCTACAGGCAGCGCAGACAGTAGGGAGAGTTTGAAAAAGGAAAATACAGGTGAATGGACCAAGGGTAGACAGAAACAAATGCCCCAGAATAGAGGGGAAAACCCACCCTGTGGGGCTGACCAGGGTGACCCTGGGAACTAAAGAGTAGTTAATCCCATCCTAGTCCCCCTGGGCAGACCCGGGTGGGGATGTGTGAAGTGAGGTTGACTTTACCTAGATACGACTTTCTACTGCACACACACATGCTCTTTTGACAGCACATCGAGGGGGGGGGGGGGGGGGGGGTTGGGGGTTGTGTGTGTGTGTGTGTGTGTGTGTGTGTGTGTGTGTGTGTGTGTGTGTGTGTGTGGGGGGGCGTGTGTGGGGTGTGTGGGGTGTGTGTGGTGTGTGTGTGTGTGTGGTGTGTGTGTGTGAGAGAATGAATGAATGAATGAAACTTTATTTTCCAAGGATAAAAGAATAGGTGCGCAGACCTGTTTTCATTCTTGTCCTTGCTACACACTACAAAACAAAATAGCGTACACACACACACACGCGCGCCGGTGTGCAATTGCCGCGTGCACAGGTTTGTGCCAGATTAGCTTGTAGCCTACAGGCGCCAAGCCAAGCCTGCACAACCCTCCACACACACACACACACACACGCACTGACACACACATACACACACATCAGTATATCATGTACACATACATTCTATCACTTAAAACTATACTACAGCAAATATAACAAGTATAAAGGATTTTGTACATAAAACCGCTATTGTTCTCATAAAAATCAACACGGCGGCTCACTCCAACAAACATAAACAGGCACACACACACACACACACACGCACACACACACTCGCACACACACACACACGCGCGCGCGCGTGCGCAAGCACGTAGGAATGCGCGCGTGCACACACATACACTTGCACACACTGACACAAATAAACACACACCCGCACACACACGCGATAGCGGCCTCCCCGCGCCACTAAACCGCGCACAGCTAGATGCTATAGTCTGCCATGGAATTAGACTAGACTTGTATAGCGATCCCGCAACCACCGCGCGCGCGGGTCGACGCGAAGAAACCACGGCACTGCCACACCTCGCGAGCGCCCAATGCTGTGTCTATGGACGGCATCCCGTCTAGCCAGCCGAGCCCATGGGGTCATGGATATTACATAATGCGGCTTGCTGGAATGCCAGCGGTATATTACATGCGTTCATAAATGTTAGAAGAGAATGCAGACTATCCGGGAAATGCCGCATAAGGCATGGAGTGCTACATGTAAAAATAAAAATAAAAAATAAAAGAAAAATTAAGTTTTGTCTAGATGTTTGAGCAGCTTGGTCTTGTAAGTTTTAAGCGATGGCGCGGCTCTAACATCCGCAGGAATGGAGTTCCATAACTTTGCACCAGAATAGGACAACGACGACCTATAAATGTCCAGTCGAGGCATCGGTACAACAAGATTGTTCCCTGGTGTTCGACTGGACCTCGTATGAGCAAAGTGGAACAAACTATTGAGATAGGCTGGTGTTTCTGATAGGGTGATTTTGCGCATGAGCACCAACTTATTATACTTAAACTGTTTTTCAAGTGGCAAAATGTCTAAAAGCTTGAATTTATTGTCAGTATTAATTACTTCTGAGGGTCTGTCAACAATAAGTTTAATGGTCAAGAGAGAGAGAGAGAGAGAGAGAGAGAGAGAGAGAGAGAGAGAGAGAGAGAGAGAGAGAAATACATATCTAGAGTATTGCGTCGATATCTGCATGGTGACAAAATTTCTGCTTTTACGTCACCGTCACTGATTTTCTCCAGAAGTTGAGGTTTTTTTCTTTTTAATTTTTTTCTGTATTACTTACGCCTCTCACCCCTCCCGGGTATAGGCCGTCGACGAGAGACCTCCAGCGACTCCTGTCCTGTGCTTCTCCTTTGATTTTACTCCAGGTGGTTCCCAGTCTCTTGATGTCTGCTTGGAGGTCTCGACGCCAGGTATTTCTCGGCCTGCCTCTTTTCCTCTTTCCCTGGGGGTTCCACGACAATGCCTGCCTAGTGATACTGGAAGCTGGCTTTCTCAGACTGTGACCAATCCATCCCCATCTTCTTCGCCCAATTTCATTCTCTGCTGTTATCTGCTGTTCTCTCCCAGAGTCTGACGTTGATCTTCTCTGGCCAGTGGATTTTCAAAATTCTTCTAAGGCAACTGTTTATGAAGATCTGTACTCTGTTGACTGTGGTTTTTGTCAATCTCCAATACTCTGCTCCATGTAGGAAAACTGCTTTTACGTTGGAGTTGAAAATCCGGACTTTGGTGTGTTGTGACAGCTCTCTGGAATTCCACACTTTTTTCAACTGGAGAAAGGCTGCTCTGGCTTTACCGATTCGTGCTCTAACATCTGCATCAGTGCCGCCTTTTTTTTGTCTATGATGCTCCCGAGATAGGTGAAGGACTCCACCTCCTCCAACAGGGTGCCAGCAAGCAAGACTGGTTCTTCCCTGGTTGCGTTCAGCCTCATTGTCTTTGTTTTCTGTTTGTCGATGGCGAGGCCCACTTGGGACGAGATGTCAGCAAGCCTCGTGGTCTTGTCCTGTATTTGTTGATGAGTGTGGGACAGTAAAGCCAAGTCGTCTGCAAAATCGAGGTCGTCAAGCTATGTCCACAGTGTCCACTGTATTCCACTTCGTCTGTGCTTTGTGGTCCTCTTCATGACCCAGTCTGTGGCCAGTAGGAAGAGGAACGGAGACAGCAAACACCCCTGCCTGACACCGGTTCTGACCTGGAGCTCCCTGGTGAACTGCCCTTCGTGGATCACGCAACATGTCATGCCCTCGAAGCTGCTCTTGGATCAGGCAGATGAGCTTTGTGGGTACACCGTAGTGTCGTAGGAGTTTCCACAGAGTCTCTTGGTCCATGCTGTCAAATGCTTTCTCGTAATCCACAAAGTTGACGTACAGCGGGGAGCTCCACTCCAGAGACTGTTCCACGATGATGCGGAGAGTGGCGATCTGGTCTGTACATGAGCGGTTTTTCCTGAATCCTGCTTGCTGGTCTCTCAGCTGGGGGTCAACGGAGCTCTTCATTCTCTCCAGGATGATCCTGTTGAAGACCTTTCCTGGTACTGACAGCAAGGCGATTCCTCTGTAGTTGGAACACTTGCCGAGGTCGCCTTTCTTGGGAAGCTTGATTAGGTACCCCTCTTTCCAGTCAGCCGGCATCACCTCCTCTTCCCAGATCTTTCCAAACAGTGGGTACAGCATCTCTACTGTTGTCTCTAGGTCTGCTTTCAGAGACTCCGCTGGGATGCCATCTGGCCCTGCTGCTTTGCCGTTCTTTAAAAATGCCACAGCTCTTCTGATCTCTTCCCGGCTGGGTCCGTCACAGCTGATGGGTAGGTCGGTCTCTGCTGGCTGGATGCCTGGGGGGTCGGGTGGGCTGGGTCTGTTCAGTAACTCTTCAAAATACTCGGCCCATCTGTCGAGTTGGTCTGCTCTGTCTGCAATAGGCTTGCCTTCTTTGTCTTTTACTGGTCTTTCTGTATGGCCATACTTGCCAGACAATCTTCTGGTAATGTCGTAGAGCTGTTTCATGTTGCCGCTGCCTGCTGCCTTTTCTGCCTCTGCTGCCAGGCTGTCTGTGTAGGCCCTCTTGTCTGCCCTGATACTCCTCTTCACCTTGCGGTTGGCTTCCGAGTATTCCTCCTGTGCCCTGGCTTTGCCTGCTCTCGTGCGACTGTTGTTGACAACTGCTTTCTTCTGCTTCCTCACTTCTATCTTCTTCAAGGTCTGTGCCGACAGCCAGTCCTTGTGATGGCGTTTCCTGAGCCCTACAGTGTCTTTGCAGGTTGAGTTCAGCGCCTCTATAACTGCCTTCCACTGCTGCTCTGTGGCGACTGCCTCCTCTTCATTTACTAGCTCCTGTAGCGCTTGAAACTGGTTGGACAGCACCAGTTTGAACTCTTCTCTCACTCCAGTCTCTCGTAGGAGGCCTACATTATAGCGCTGTCTTCTTGTTGTCTCTGTGCGGCTTTTCTTTAACTTGAGCTTTATTCTTAAGGTAAGCAGATGGTGGTCTGAGGCGACATCTGCTCCCCTCCTCACTCGAACATCTTGAAGGGATCTTCCAAATTTCTTGCTAATGCAGATATGGTCTATTTGGTTCTCTGTAGTATGGTCAGGTGAGACCCAAGTTGCTTTGTGTATTCATCTGTGTGGGAAGATGCTGCCTCCAATGACAAGTCTGTTTAGAGCACAAAAGTCTACAAACCTCTCCCTGTTCTCACTCATCTCCCCTAGTCCCTGTCTCCCCATCACCTCTTCGTATCCAGTGTTGTCCTCCCCTATTTTGGCATTAAAATCGCCCATGACGATGGCGATGTCTCGTTCCGCACATTTGTCCACAGCACTCTGGAGTCGGTCGTAGAACTCTTGTTTCTCTTCCTCGTCACCGTCATTGGTGGGCGCATAACACTGGATGACGTTCAGCTTGATCTTTTTCTTGGTTCTAAAGGCTGCTGTGATAATTCTTGGCCCAAGAGGTTCCCAGCCCATCAGCGCTCTCTGTGCCACTGGTGACAGCATGAATGCTACTCCTCCTGTATGGGGGGCATTCTCCTCTTCATGACCCGAATACAGTATCATCTCCCCACTTAACAGCCTTTTCTGGCCAGACTGCGTCCATCTGGCTTCACCGATACCTAGCAGGTAAAGGTGGTACTTTTGCATTTCCGCTGCTATCTGGGCGGCTTTGCCGCTCTGGTACATGGTCTTCACATTCCATGTGCCCATGGTTGTGTCCCTGGCTTCCGAAGACTTCCGGCATTCACCACAGGACGTCATAAATCTTCTGGTAGAAGAACCTTCCTCCTCCAGGAAAGGAATTGCTGTTCGTCTTTTCGGCGTTTTTGTAGCTATTTTCTTATTTGCAGGGTGGGGAAGCTACCCTCACGCCCAACCCCCTTACTAGGAGGACCAGGGGGTTTCTGTCAGGGTCACCTTCCCTTAGACCATGTTGGTTCACAGCACCTTATTTCATTCGGTGCACCCCTCTCGCGAGGGACCCCCTATCCACCACCCAAGGGACGTGCCTCAACGCCATATGGTCCCAGCGCTAGATTTTTTCTGCATAGAACTAATTTTTACTGAAAAAGTTCAAATGATACAAAGCTGTCTAATGAACTCATCCAATGTATTTCGCCAATCTAGCGATATCCAAAATTTCAAGGAAATATGACAAAAATTACGCACTATAAGAGTATAATGTGGTACAACTGACTTTCTATAAACAGTCTTTTAACCCTTCGATGAAAAACCCAATTTTAATATGCGCAGAGGCTCTCCTAGGCACCCCTTGAACATGGCACTTCCAAGTTTCAAGCTTATACACTACACAAACATTGGAGATTCTCATGTTTACATACATGTGTATACGCACACACACGGCGTTTCCCGCCAAAGTGCGTTCAGCAGCAAAGTTAGCGTAACTAGACATGACATAATTTTTATCTGGTTACTTTAGTTGTCAGATTTTCAGACCCGCCAGCCTTTGTTGTCATGGGCATTCTTTTGAATTTGCTCCACCGTGACCCATCCTAGAAAGTCACTTTTATAAATAGAATAGACCTAAAAAGAGCAATGTTATTTTCAAACACCAAGACACTATATAAGTGTAGTCTAACAAAAATGTAAACAGTTAATTTGCGTGACTTGTACTGCATCTGGCTCATAGTCTTACAGCCATCAAGGCGCTATCTACCTTTTAGCCCTGGAACGCTACAAGAAGAAAAGGTTAGACCATAATAGTTCAAGGGTGGTGCTATTACAGCTTGGTGCCTCAATTGATTGATTGATTGTACATTGCTTAACGTCCCGACAGCAACAAGGCTTTCTCAGGACGTGCCTGCACTGCTTGTGAAAAAAAACAAAACAAAAACAGAACATTGAATGTATGTCGCCAGCCGGTCAAATACATTAAATAAACCTAACACATGGGGCCTAAATAAAGCTAAGACCATTTAGCAACACACATCCAATATCAAGAGCTACAGGCAGTGCAGACAGTAGGGAGAGTTTTAAAAAGGCAAATACAGGTGAATGGAGAAAGGGTAGACAGAAACACATGCCCCAGAATAGAGAGAAAAACCCACCCTGTGGGGCTGACCAGGGTGACCCTGGGAACTAAAAAATACCTAACCCCACCCAAGTCCCCCAGGGCAGACCCGGGTGGGGTTTGGTGCCTCAAGGCACCAAACTCCTTGAACAATCTTGGTCACTAGCTATTCCCTGAACAGTGTTATTCCATATAGGACAAACCTCAAGCTTGGAAATTTCCTTCTGCAGCTCAATCAATGTGTTATATATGCATGTTACGTGGTAGAGTCGTAGTCGTAGTATGATAAACACACCAGGCGCACGCACGTAAGGTTCTTTTAAATAAACTTCATTCAGCTGCAACCCGTCACACGTGGCTTAAGGATGTAGGCTACACTGGAGTAACAGTTCCAACAATATTTTAATTCAGTGATGCGATCTCCACACAATGCACTCCCAAATGAACCAACACTGATACAATGTCTCCTCTGAAAATGTCAACACTGGCGACACAAAGTTCCTCACACAACGTACACCACCGTTATGCTGCGTCTCTCACAATGTACACCATATTCGGGCCACCTACCTACGATAAACTGTGTGTCCCTACAACTGACAATGCATGACAATGTACACACATGCTTCCTAGCACCAACTTTTATAGTAAAACGACTTTTCAGAAAAATCGAATGAATTTACACAACGCACCTAATCAGAACGGAACACATAACTGAAACTCATAAATATTAATTAAAAAAAAAGGAACTTTCCAGAATAACTACAATAGTCTACAAATCTACAAAAATTTGACTGCTCACAGACCTGTTTATCCCCAATTTGTTTGTCCAGTAGACATGGTCAACAAAACCAAAAGATTTGGGTAACAGACCAGAAGATCACTACAAACTGACTGGTTTACTGCTTCACAAGGAATATTTTAGCACACCTTTTTCATGTTTTAAAATACATGTATACTGAAGTTAAAATACTGTATCTAAAGTGTCAAAAGTCACAGAAGTACACAAAGAGTTTAACTTATTTAGTTATTTTTTCAGACTGCGACAATAGGCACTCTTCAGCTTGATGAGAGACTCCTCAGATAAATTCATGACTGAATCCACCACATCACAAGGACTGGTCTTGAGGACCAGAAGTGACTTAGGTGTTGAGTCTGCAAGACTTGATCTCTGTACGGTTCTTTCCGACTGTTGAGAAAACTCTCTCACAATGTGCGCTGCTGTGGGGTATTGTAGATGTTATATGGGCAAAGTCGGGCTATGACAGTAGCGGGCGCCGCCTAATATTTACGAGACCCTATCAAAGCGTTCAGCTTACGTATGAGTGATTGCAGTGAAGACATACTTCAGTCAGCCCTGAAAGTCTAAAATTTTGCCCACCAGCCTTTGGCTAGTGACTTCCAAGTTTTACTAGCCAAACTGAAAATGTTACTGGCCAAAACTGAAAATTTTACTACTGAAAATAGCCCAACTCAACAATATAATGTACCACAAGTGTTTGACACCCAATGTTAGAGAGTGTTTTCTGCCCAGAAGCATTGAGAACAAATATTTGAACAGACAATCATAACCAAGTTAATGTTTATGTCCTGACTTTAGGCTTTTGATAGTATCAAGTGGAGAAATAACTGACAAAGTCCCCAATGTGAACTGTGGTGGGATTTTTATTTATTTATGTTTTGTAAGTAGAGCTGGGCTTCTGTTTTCACAACAGGTTAAAGGGCCTGTAGTATAAATTTTAGAGGGTACACAAACCCCCATCCTAGCATTATAGAGGGTCCGCAGATTTATTTAAGAAAAACTGCATTATCTGTATGTTCCTTAAAATAAATTAACTCATTTCGCACTCTCCTCTTTAAATGTGTTGTGACAGTGTGTGTGTCCTTTCCATGATACCGATTCTTTAACTGGTGAGCTATTGCGCAAAAGCCCGTCTCCTTTGCTCTCTCACACACAGAAAAAACATAATATATCTATTTATTTATTTGTATGATCGTTTGATGTATTGTAACAGAGAATACTTTTCTGTTGAACGCGGCAGATTGACAACCAAAGTGTGACTTGTCTAAACTCTGTGTGTGGGTGTTTGTGTTATTCTGTGTGTGTGTGTGTGTGTGTGTGTGTGCGTGTGCGTGTGTGTGTGTGAACTGATGTACTTAAAAGTTTGTTTCAACCCGTTTAACCACTCAGAAAGACGTGTTTCTCTGCCAATTTTTGCCTAATAACTGTGCACCATACGATGGATCGACCATGATTAAAAAAAACTGACAAACATATTTCTGATCAAAATTTCTGGACTTGCTTTTTGAGTTTGCCTCAGTGCACATTGCGCATGCCATTCGAGTGCTTTCGTGCTTTAGCCATGGAAATACACGCAGCACAGCCATGAAATGGCTCTGAAAACTGCGTCGTAGCGCCGCGGCGGCGGTGCCACAACGGCCCAGGCGGGTAGCATTTTGGGTACTGTCGCTTGTCGATGGAGATGGCAGTGTCGAAGTGCAACTTTCTTCTTAGCGATTATCAAGATCAGACGGTGCCGGATTGAAGAATCCGAAGCATTCCAGCTTCCTTAGCTTTTTCTCCGCCATGTACAACTTCGTTCAAGATCGAAAGTCAGTGAAACGCACAATGCCGTATCCCATAATAGTATGTATGGTGACGTCACAGCAAGTAACACGTTCAACATGTAGCGCGCACTTTGTAATAACATGCTGTCACCACACAAACTAACAGTTTGCCCGCCCTGTTACACTCGCACGGACCCCGGCGTCGGGTTGATTCTGAACGCAGCCGCGACTGAGCGAAACCAATTCATCACTAAAAATAGAATGACTGTCACCGACCACTGTTATGGTACGCACAGTTCGAGCGACGTGTTCGGCTACTGCCGCAAAGTGATGTTAGAGGCGGCTCGCGGTGCGGTCAGGTCGCGCGCCGGCGTACCTGATGTTCGGCTGGCGGTTCGCCGTTGGATTGGAAAACGCACGAGCGCACTCGCATTTGGCGAGTGGGTATTTTCTTTTACTCGCCATTTTCAGGGCCGACTTCTGAGGAAAATTTCGGAAGAATGAAAACGGCAGAAGCGGGAAATCGAAGCTTTGAGCAAAAGAACGGGAAATGGTTAATGAAATCGGGAGAATCTCCCGCTCAAATCGGAAGGTAAACAGGTCTGTGCTCATTTCAGCCCCAAATCCTAGTGTGTAATGACGTCGCACAAAAGTATGGCTGCTAAATTCATGCGCACAGAGAACCACCATGGCTAAAAATAGAGCAGCTCTACTACCGCTATCCTCCGTGCGACTTTGCTAGAAGCTTCCGGAATAAACTTATCAAATCATAACAAAACCAATTCCGCTATCTGCGCGAATAGAGAATCTCACTAAAAAGGTACGCGATACGTAACCATGATAGCTCAAATAAATATCAGATCGTTTCCTACGATTAACACATGCATGCTCTCACAGAACACCACAACCACAATCGCAACATTACCCCCCTCTTCAGAATGAAATTTCACAAAAATCTCTTTTCAAATCTCAAAAATATACGGTTGTGGCTGTATTAACCTACACAAAACCACAAATAATAAGAATTTCACATCAAAATCAAATCAAAATAATCGTCTAACAGTTCCTTTAAACTGTCCTGAGCGAAGACATGTCTCTTTAAACCGTCATGAACACCGAAATATTTCTTTAAACCGTTATGGGAACAGAAATGTTCTTTTAAACTGCTCTGCTCAGGTAATCCGCTCCAAAGTTATGCGAACCCTTGGTTAAACTAAAAAATCAATGTCAAAGTTTGTTTCAGGAACATCACCAAATCATGGGGCACAGTTCACAGTTCAAGGGTTACTGGTCCTGGGTCGAGCACCGTCGGCTTATAGAATGTAAGATAGTCTATACACACCAAATTGGATCTCTCTGGTTTCTTCACGATGACCACTGGCGATCTGGAATCTGACGACTCCCACGTCCGGCATCTCCCCAACATTTTCCCTCAGTCCCTCTCTCGTGTTGCGAAGCGGCTCATTGGATGTCAGATTTACCTCGTGCTGGACGGTGTCCGTTATCCCAGGGTCAGGTGTAAACCGATGCTTGAACTCTTGTCAGGACGTGCAGTTCTTCTCGTCGAGTCTGGGTGACATTCTGACTGAACTAGATGTCTTCTACATCCCCCCTGTGGCGGAGTTCATTAAGGTCAAACAGGTTCTCGTTGTCTAGTCTTTCATCATCAGCAAGACGCACCGATGCGAGTTGTGGTCTTGACTTCTTGTGGTAACAGCACGTTTCGGTCTCCACTCTGGATCTGGATCGTCTGCGTTTCTGGCACCATCAATGTTTCCGATAAGATCGTAGACTGGTGTCTTCATGCACAACGCCTTCACCTCTCCTGTCAGGTACGGGGTGTCGATGCTAACATTGGCAAGGGGGATAATCTTCAGTTTCGTCTGCCAAAATGAGGGTGGTCCACTCCTGTAGCTTCTGGTCTTCAGTTACTAGGTCCTCTCTCACGATGATGCAACTACAACCGGTATCTCTCAGCACTCACTGGTGTGTTTCCGACGAATCCTGACACCACCGGCATGTTCGGCACTTCATTCTCAGGCAGCGCAATGTTTGAAACTGGTAAAAATGTAGCCCCATCTCCTACTGGGATGCGTCCATTCTTTCTAAAAGATTCAATCAGCTCCGGTGTCACTCGCGTTTCTCCAGATTCAAAGTCACTAGATGACGTCACATCATTGGCTAGTACAGCGGCGGCTCTGTGTTGAGACGTAGTACTGCTTCTGCCTGCTATCCCGCAATCTTGGTTGGATCTTCTGATGTTGTCGCCTCGGGGAACATCTGTAGAAGGACACCGTATCACCTTGTGACCTTTCTTTCCACAGAGAAAACATGTCAGGTTCTCCACCGGCTTGTATTTCGGGGTGTCTCTGACATTGTGGATTTCCTCTGCTGGTGCAGACACACGTTGCGGCTTACTGGGCCCGAACTTCATGTTGTGGGTGTCAAGGTGTCTTTGAGCAAAGTTGGCCAGGGCCTTTAGAGACTGGTCTTTTTGCTCCCCGAGGTGGGCGGCCAGGTCCTTAAAACATGTGTTGAGGACTTGTTCTTTGATGATAGGTCACACAGGTCCTGGTACTTTTTGTTTAAACCAGCCAGCTCTATCCATTTCTCCAGGTAGCTCCTGATTCTCTCAATGAATAGGCCGGGTGTTTCTCCTTCTTCAGGCTTGCAGTTCCGAAATCGTCGCCTGTAACCCTCTTCAGTGAAGTCGTGCTGTCTCAGCAGGGTGGCTTTCAACTGCGTATAATCTTCGGCTTCTTCTCTAGGCAAGCGGGTGTAAAACTCAAGCGCTTTGCCAGTTAGAAGTGCGCTCAGTTTGATAGCCCAAGTCTCTTGTCTCCAGTTGTTGCTGCCTGCGAAGCGCTCGAATCGCTCCAGATAAGCGTCCATCTTATCTGAATTTTCAACGAAAGGTGGAAGTTTTGGCACACGGGCTGTTTGCTCTCTGCTGGCTAAGGCTGTTGCTTCAGTAGCCCTCTGGCTCTGTGCTTCTATCTCCATCTGCTTTAAATGAATTTCATGTTGTCGCTGCCTCTCCACCTCTTTTCACTGTTTGTCTGCCTCTCCTCGCTGTTTCTCTGCCTCTTCTCTCTTCTTCTCGTTGTTTCTCTGCCTCTCTTCGCTGTTTCTCTGCTTCTTCTGCTTGGATTTCGAGTTTACTGATTTCACGTTCTTTAGCTCTTTCTTCTCTCTCCAATCTCTCCTTTTCTTCTCTCTCTCGCTCTTTTCTTCTTTCTCCTCTCTCTCCAGTCTCTCCTTTTCTTCTCTCTCGTCTCTTTTCTTCTTTCTCCTCTCTATCCTTTAAGAACTTGAGGAGTTGAGCTCCTTCGAGTCCACATTCCTTTCCAATTTTCAGGAATGTCTCCATTTCCGATGTTGCCATCTCTGCGTTTCACTGCTGGCTGTTTTCTCCGGCGACCCTTTCCACTGAGCCAACTGAAGTCCCGTCGGAGGTGCCAATATGTTACGTGGTAGAGTCGTAGTCGTATCAGGGATGGGAATTGGCCACTTCGGCACCAAGATGCTCCACTAACGTCAACTTTGCGAAAGCGTGTGCCCACGCGTTCTTTCTGAACTTTCTCACCCACTACAGTCTTAGCTCCAACGCCACCCGAGTCCCTGAAATTTCAGGGAAATCCGATACCCCCTGACCGCAGGGTGAAGTCACAAAACTCAAAGTGGTGCCAACAGCCCAATGTTTATCTTGTGCAGTTGACTGTCACCCACACAACACTTCACTTTTCTTCTGTCCCCTCTAGTGTTCATTTTGCCTGGAAACAGTGTCCAAGTCAGACCAGTACAACTGCAATTGACACAGATCTTCATGACCCCCCCCCCCCCCCACCCCCCCCCCCCCCCAAGAGATTGTGGATGCATACCTAGCTTTTATTACCCTACCAGCCTCGTTTGTATCCTAAAGTTAGGATGTTATTCAGTACTGGTTAAAGTGTGGACTAAAAGATGTAGAGTTGCACATACTATATAAAACTCAGTGTGTGGGCACATAAATTTGGAGTTCTGATAGGTATGTAGTGTACATATTAAATTCCACGATCTCTCGAAATATTGTTTAATGTTTCAAAATTTAGCCTGAATTTTTCATTAAAAAAAAAAAATTAGTTTAGATATCTCAACGCACTACCTGCGGTTTGCCAGCTGAGTAATATAACAAAAGAAAAAGATGGAGCTGGCTCTCAGGGACGGACAGTGCCGCTGGACTGCTGGCTGGTGCTAAAGAGGGAAAAAGGAGGGTCCTGAACAAACACGATGCCGTCATCAGGCACTGGGCAGCCAGAAACTAGCGGTTTTTTGGACAGCTTGGCACTCACCCACCCATCACACCACCCCTTGACGTTGGAACTACGACTGTTTAACTTTATTTCGGCCGATATCCAGTCCCATCTCCACTTCTTAAGACTGCTTGAATCGTCAAATTTGCCGCCACGATTCACAAGACGAGTCACACCGCAAGCCATGTTGATCAACACAATGAAAGTACGTACTCCACCGGAAGAATGGCTTCTTTCAGAGCGCGTGTCTGCCCGCCTAGGTTACTGCGCAGCGCGAGGCGCACTGAGTGGGTGACCACTGACCAGTGGGTGCCGCGAACGCAGCTTGCGGCGTCATAGCCTGCCCGCGGAGTAAAACCGGTGCTTTGCTCGTTTTGCTACCTACAATGTTTTTTCGTGGAGACGCCGTTTCAATTTCGCGGACAAATTTTCTTCCCCCGCGGAACCCCGCGTTTTCGCGGACAATTCCCATCCCTGAGTATGATAAACACACCAAGCGCACGCATGTAAGGTTCTTTTAAATAAACTTCATTCAGCTGCAACCCGTCAAACGTGGTTTAAGGTTGTAGGCTACACTGGAGTAACAGTTCCAACAATATTTTAATTCAGCGATGCGATCTCCACACAATGCATTCCCAAATGCACCAACACTGATACAATGTCTCCTCTGAAAATGTCAACACTGGCGACACAAAGTTTCTCATACAACGTACACCACCGTTACGCTGCGTCTCTCACAATGTACACGATATTCGGGCCACATACCTACGATAAACTGTGTGTCCCTACAACTGACAATGCATGACAATGTACACACATGCTTCCTAGCACCAACTTTTATAGTTAAACGACTTTCCATAAATCTAATGAATTTACACAACGCACCCAATCAGAATGGAACACGTAACTGAAACTCATAAATATTAATTTAAAAAAAGGAACTTTCTAGAATAACTACAATAGTCTACAAAAATTTGACTGCTCATTTCAGCCCCAAATCCTAGTGTGTAATGACGTCGCACAAAAGTACGGCACACCGTTCACGACCTTTCATAACACGCAAAGAACGGCTGCTAAATTCACGCGCACAGAGAACCATGGCTAAAAATAGAGCAGCTCTACTACCGCTATCCTCCGTGCGACTTTGCTAGAAGCTTCCGGAATAAACTTAGCGTATCATAACAAAACCAATTCCGCCATCTGCGTGAATAGAGAATCTCACTGAAAAGGTACATGATACGTAACCATGATAGCTCAAATAAATATCAGATCATTTCCTATGATTAACACATGCATGCTCTCACAGAATAACACAACCACAATCGTAACAATGCATGTTGTACCTACCCAGTGGCAAAATGTCTTCGGGCCCATGACGGCTGCAGAGGGCCCATGCACAGCTGTGTGTGGGCCTACTGGGGGCGCCTATGGGCCAAATGACCTTTGCTTGCTGGGTATCCCTAAGAGTGAAAATCACTTACATTGATCGAAACCTCTGCCACAAGATTCAGCTTATTTGGGTCAACCATAGGAATGGATGATGGGTCGGCACCCTCAACAACCACCTGGAACACAGGGGAAACCTCAGTAAATACGTTCACTTCCTCAGACGGATTGACAATGAGCTCAGTGGATTACCTTATGAACTTAGGTAAATGATAACAGTGCAGTAGTTCATTCCATAAATGCATTAAGTGAAAATTATGGTGGATTTTATCAATATCAAGCCCGATATGGGCTTCCTAAAACTTTAACACAATACCTTTCCCAACATAGTTCCTTTCTCTCTGATTTTCTTTGTGAGTGCTCTCGTGTCGACACCTGCATGAAGAAACACAGTAGTTAAATTCAATTTCCCCCCCAAAAGCACATTACATTTACATGACTACTCACAAACCAGATAAGTGAGGCTAGCGCTGGCAGAATTGTACAACAAACCAAGGGGAATTACTCAGCGCTGGACAGACGAACAGTTAGATCCTCTGCCCCCGCCTATCAGGCACCCATTCGCCAGCCCACAGAGAAATACGCAGGTATAGAACAAGACGATCATCTACATCCCTAAAAAGGATGCATCAGGTTTCTTATATAACCCATGTCTTTCTCCGGAACTTACATGACTGTCTAATATTCAAATACAGGTCAGCATCAGTATATAACAAATGCCACAGTTCATCAAGGTCAGATTGATTGATTGTACATTGCTTAACGTCCCGACAGCAACAAGGCTTTCTCAGGACGTGCCTGCACTGCTTGTGAAAAAAAAAAACTAAACAGAAAATTGAATGTATGTCGCCAGCCGGTCAAATACGTTAAATAAACCTACAACATGGGGCCTAAATAAAGCTAAGACCATTTAGCAACACACATCCAATATCAAGAGCTACAGGCAGTGCAGACAGTAGGGAGAGTTTTAAAAAGGCAAATACAGGTGAATGGACAAAGGGTAGACAGAAACACATGCCCCAGAATAGAGAGAAAAACGCACCCTGTGGGGCTGATCAAGGTCAGACTATAAAATTCACTTTAATATTAATGTGGTGTTAAACTGAGGGAAAAAAACTGAAGAAAAATGTATTTTTCTTTAAAATGTATCTGTTTGAAAAATACTTACCGATGACATTACCATATGGAATCGTGTCTACTCTAACCTATTTTTAGCCAAAATTTGTTGTGTACGTATACGGCAGTGTTGGCAAGTGAGGGGCGCCATAACTAGGCAGTAACCCGAGTAGCCTACCCTTCATCCCCATACGGGTACGCGCCTTACCATGAGTACTCAGTTTAGTTTTTGAGCGGACTGGCGGCAAGCGGGGTAGGTGGGAGGGTCATCCGAGTAATGTCATCGGTAAGTATTTTTCCAAAAAATACATTTTAAAGAAAAATACATTTGTTTTCTCAAAACACATTACCAATGACATTACCGTATGGAAGAATTACGAAGAGGAGGTGGGTGCCGCTATAACGCCCCTAACCCGCAAATACAGGCAACTAGGCCCGCCCTCCCTAAGCAACCTCCCGATAATTTTAGCGAAGATACTTACGGCGCCTAGGGCGCCGGGAGGGAGTGCTGCGCAGCTGCGATGTCTCCCACCAGCGAAAGGTTCTGGCGCTGGCTGGAGAGGTCCCTCAGGTAGAATCGGGTGAAGGTAGACTGCTCGTCAGCCCACGGCCACCACAATGTCCTTGACCGCGCAGTTGCGGTCGAATGCGAGGCTAGCAGCCATGGCTCTGACCTCGTGCGCCCTGATGTGCATTCGTTTGGCTGTATCAGGGGCGAGATCTTGGTAGGCAGAGCGGATCACCCATTGCAGCCAGGAGGATATCGTCTGGGCCGAGAAGTCATTTCTACCTGCGGACAGAGGGGGGAATAGGCGGGTGCGTCCCCTGTGTAGCGGCTTGGTCTGGCGCAGGTAAACGCGTAGCGCTCTCACCGGGTCCTGTTGTCGGGACGCACGGGTGGAGTCTGGGTCTCGCAAAGGTTGAATGGAGATCACCTGAGCCACCTGAGGAGCAGTCAAAGGAGATCTGGTCTTGGCGAGAAACGCTGGATCGGGAAGCAGATGAACCGAGCCATCTGCCCGGAACTGCAAGCATGCCGGCCGCGCTGAAAAGGCGTGTAGCTCGCTGACCCTGGAAGCGGAGGCGAGAGCCAGTAGGAAGCAGGTTTTCCGCATCACGTCCGGCAGCCGTGCCAACTGGATCGGTTCGAAGCGGGCGGAGTTGAGCCAAGTAAGCACCCACGGAAGGTCCCAGCGCGGTACCAGCGAGCGAAGAGCGGGCCGGTGTAATACGAAATGCGCCATCAGTTTGGAGAAGTCCTTGCAGGCACCCGGGTCGGGGCGTCCCAAATGCCAATACGTGTCTGCGATCATGGCCAGATAACCCCGAATGGTGATCGGCACCAAGCGCTGGTCGGTAAACAGCCAGAAGAAGAAGCCAGCTGGGGAACTGTAAGATCCATGGGGGAGAGGAGCCTGTCACCACACCAGTCGCACAGGACGCACCACTTGCCGTCGTACACTCATCTGATCGAGGGTCTGCGAGCTGTAGCGATAGCCTCCACTGCCGCACTTGAGAAGCCTCTAGAGGTGAGGGCCTGCCGCACAATCTCCAGGTGTGGAGGAGGAGACGCTCGGGGCACGGGTGGAAAAGCGCCTGCCGGGGTTGCCTGAGCATTGTGCGAGGCGTGGGAAGCCGCAGCGGGAGGCCCGTGGTGAGGTTCAGGAGGTCTGTGGTCCATGACTTGGTCCAGCAAAGAGGAGCGACCAGGAACAGGATCGCGTTGCATCCCCAGAGCTTGAGCAGGACTTTGGGGATAAGTACTATTGGGGGGTGTAGGCGTAGGCGACTAAGCCGTCCCAAGGGATGGAGAGAGCTTCGACTGCCCAAGCAAGCGGGTCCGGAATTGGCGAGACGAAGACCGGCAGCTGGTGGTTCCATCTCGTCGCGAACAGATCGACTATGGGGGCCTCCCACGCCGCTCCGATCATCCGAAAGATGTCCAGGCGAAGCGTCCACTCTGTGTGAAGTAGCTGACCGCGACGCGAGAGGGAGTCCGCGAGAACATTCAGATGGCCGGGGATGTGACGCGCGCGGAGTGATGTTCCAATCCTCGCACCAACGTAGCACCTGGTAGAGTAGCATGCAGAGCGAGGGAGAGCGAGTCCCACCCTGCTTCTGGATGTAGGCAACGACTGTGGAGTTGTCTGACAGAACCAGCAGCTCTTCTGGTCACAGCCGTGTTTCCCAGGCGAGCAGGGCTTGCCAGACCGCCTTCAACTCCAACCAGTTGATGTGCTGCGCCAGCAGATCCGGGGGAAAGACGCCGGAGGCCGTAGAGAACTCCGGTAGCAGACGAGAGCGCCCCACCTGGAGAGACGCGTGGACGCACAGGGAGAGTCGGGGAGGCGGAGAGTAGAGGGTAACGCCTGCGGCAAGCCAGATGGGATCCGCCCAGCGGAGAAGGTGAAGACGGAGCATAGGCAGCACCGGAACCGGAGCCTCGAGGTCATCCGTCGAGGGCCGCCAGTGGAAAAGCAGGTGCAGCTGTATCGGACGTGAGTGGAGACGTCCCAGGGGAAGCAGGTCGGCTGCCACACTCATCAGTCCCAGAAGCTGAAGCCAGTGCCTGGCGGGGATCGCCGTCTCCTGAGACACCTGTCGCGCAAAGGTCGCCAACTTCTGAACGCGCTGCTCCGGCAACCGGACGTGGTTGAGATCGGTGCGGAATTCCATTCCCAGATGGATGAAGCGACATGACGGCGTGAGGTTGGATTTCCCCGCGTTGACCAGGAAGCCGAGCCTGTCGAGGAGAAGCATCCCGGTCGACCCACATGGCGTCCTCGAACTGGTTCCGGAGAAGGTCCAGGTAGTTTGACGTGGGACTCAACGATGTCCACCTGGCCGCGGCGACCACTGCGTCCATGATGCGGGTGAAGACCCAAAGGCTGAGGTTAAGACCGAAGGGCAGCGCACGGAACTGGTAAACGACCCCTTCGAAGGCGATGTGGAGATAGGCATCAGAGAGATCCAAGCTGACAGCTAAGTCCATGGGCTGAAGCGCGGCGTGCAGGGCTCGGGCGGTCTCCATGCGAAAGGGCGGAGCCACGATGAATCTGTTCGATGCAGAGAGGTCAATGACGGGAAGCCACTTTCCGCCTGGTTTGGGCACCACGAAAAGCCGGCTGTAGAACGCTTGAGTCGTGTCGCCCCACCACCTCCATGGTGGCTTTCCGGAGCAAAGCGGTGACCTCGTCACGCAGGGCGTTGGCTCCGAGTTGGTCCGTTGGGACAGCTGTCCACACGGGCGAGAGCTGGAGTCCCTCGGAGACAGTGGATAGGATCCAGGGGTCGTCTGGCAGCAGCGACTGCCACACATCGCTGCGCGAGTCAAGCCGCCCGCCGACTGGAGACCCGGGAACGGACGGCGGGGGCGGAAGAAGGAAGTCAGTGGGCCCGGCCCTGCCCAGGGTGGCAGGCGATCTGGGGACCGGCGGGGGTGGGGCCAGGAGGCGGGCGGGCGCGACCAAAGGCGGGGGGGGGTGGTGACCACGGACCATGAAGGGGTGCCGGGAGGGTCCACCAGGCCGCAGGGCTCGACCCAAGGCCTTGCGGGCTGTCAGAAAGCTGGCGGGGGTGGGGCGGGCGGGCCACACATCCTTATGTTCGTCCTTGACCGACTGCCAGTCGGGCCAAACAGAAGGGAACCACCCAGTGGAGCCTGTCGAAGCTGCTTCGTCACATCGTCCAGGAGGGCACAGTCGCGTAGGAGGGCATCCCGATGCATCAGGTCGCAGTTGATGGCGGCAGCCATAGCATTGACCGAGGTGTGGTATGCCGCACGGTTGACAGAAACGGCCAGGGCCAACAGATCCCCAAGGAGTGGTGTAAGAGAAGTCTGCCAGGCCTCCTCGACCCATGGAACCAAGGCCAGGGTGGCAAGATCCAGAAACCCCGATGAGGCGAGTGCATTGCAAATCAGGGAGGCTGTCCTGTCGATGCCGTGCGAAGGTAGCTGAAGCCGGGAGGCACCGACCAGGGCGAGCGCGGGGGGGGGGGGGGGGGAGGGGGGGGGGGGGTCCACTTCCGGAAGCGGGCAGGAAAAGGCTTGCGAGTAACTGGAGTACCACCGCTGTCAAAAGGAGATGACCAAGTCTGCAGGCCACTTGGAGTCAGAGAAAAAGCCATTATCGCCCAAGGCGCCCTGTTGCAGATGCGCAGAGAAGGCGTCGCGCAGATCGCGGAAACCAGGAGGCTGAGGAAGGGACTTGAAACGTTTCGTGTGACGCTCAGCATCCACAAAGGCCGACACTCTCCTCTTGAGTGGAGGGGATGGCGGGCAATCTTCCGGGAAAAGGCACATGGAGATAAGGCGAGCCGCCTCATCCAAGGCCCGTAGTGTCTCCAACCTAGGTCCCGCGAGGGTCGGCAGCGACGAAGAGTCGTCCCGCGAGGAAGAGTGCCTGGGATCCGCCGCCTCGGCATCCCCAACGAGTGGGCAACTCCACACTACGACGGAGGGCGGAGGAGATGGAAGTAGCATCCCGCAGAGGGGCAGGGGCGTGGGCGGTGGTGGGGGTCCGCACCCGAGAGCGACGTCGGGAGGAGGGACCCCACGAGGGCCAACGCTACAAACCGGGGCTGCAACGCGGAGAACGGCGATTCCGCGGTGCGCGACTACGATGGGGGGACCGCGGCCGTCTGAAGGCAGAAGAACGGCGAGAAGGGCGCCGGTCGGCCAAATGCGAGCGACGAGACGAGTAGCGGGGTGCAAAGCGCTCGGAGGAGAGTCACGCGTAGAGCGCCGCGCCAAGCGCTGGCGGATCAAGGAAGCCGCGTCCAACGTGTCAGTAGAATGTGAGCAATGGCGGTAGCGACGGCTACGCGAGTCAGTCCGAGGATGCGAAGATCTATCTCGGGAGCGAGAATGGGTCCTTGGCCTGCTGTTCCTTCGTCTGCTTGTACGTGCATGACCACGAGCCCCGAGTACCCCTCCCACAATGGGGGGTAGGCAGGGCATGTTATCTTTAGAAGGGCAAGACCCATCAACAGCACCTGACGGGCGGCACCCTAAACGTTCTGAGTCCAGTCCAGACTCCCGGTACTTCGCAACGGTCCGGGGGGCTGGAAGGCTGAAGTGCATGTAAATGGCTGTCAGACTCGATGTAAGTGACGAACGTACAGCAGATGCCACGCCGTTCCCTGGGCCAGCACGGTCAGGTAGGCAGGTCGTGCATGTGCTTTGTGGAACAGGTATCAAAGTCTTACTCACATCACTCCCCACGCCGACGCGTCGTCCATGCGAAGAACGAGCGTCGGAGACGACCGTAGCAGAAGGTGTCGACCGTCCCCCAGCCGCCACTGGTGGAACACGCGTCGAAGCAAGCATGGAGGCTGTGGGAGCGGTAGAAGGAGTCTGTTCCCGGGCTGGCGACGGGTGTTCACGGCGATAGAAGTTCCACAGTTGCGACCACCTCTAATCTTGCCAGGGGGCGCAGACCGCGTAGGTACGAGTGGAGGCACAGCCGGAACATGGCAGGCAGACGGTATTATTCTGGTCGCTCGGCCACTGAAAGTCGCCACATCTCGGACAGGTGCACACTTGCCAACTGCAAAACAGAATGAACAGTGAAGGCAGACGAACGTAGCGCCACGAGGCCACGCAACACTTGAGTACGAGCGAAGCAAGCGTGAAGTCAAAAGCCATGGCACTGCCGCCGCCCGGCGCTCTATATATATTCACACCCCCCCCCCCCCCCACCCCCCCCGAGCGCCGGTCACTGGCAGAACCAAGATGTTACCTCGTCATGACGAAAAACCCTGATACCACGCAGAGGCAGAGAGGGAGCCCTTGGCAGAAAAGGGGTGAGGCCGCAAGGACGCAGGACACACTGCAGAGCCGCACGCACTTGGAAGTCCCCGGAGGCCGGCGCGTCGCGGAAACCCCAAGGAACCCCGACGAAAGCCAAGTCCAGTTGACACTCAAGAAGGCAGATCAACAAGGCACTACCCTTCCCAGGCTGGGACAAGACCCCGCAGCGACGAAGGTCAGAAGACCGGTCACACCGTACAAAGTCCAAGCACAACGAAGAAGCACAACGAAGAAGCGCACAGCCCGTACACAACCGTCCTAGGCTAGCGAAGAAACTAAACTGAGTACTCACATTAAGGCGCGTACCCGTATGGGGATGAAGGGGAGACTACTCGGGTTACTGCCTAGCTATGGCGCCCCTCACTTGCCAACACTGCCCTATATGTACACAACAAATTTTGGCTAAAATTAGGCTATGTAGACACGATTCCAATTGGTAATGTCATCGATAATGTGTTTTGAGAAAACAAAGGCCCTCAGGCTGACATCAGCCTTAAAATGATGGCCCGCACATGACTGTGTACAGGCTAGAGCTGATGATGCTCATGAGGACCTTGTACTTTATGAGCATAAGAACTGTTTGTGTTTAATTGAATTTCACAAATGTGCACGTAATACTAAGTCTGCAGGAGTGATGAAAATGGTAGCCTGTGGTGACTTGAAAAAGCTTCGGGTGACTTGACATTCCACAAACGGTAGCCTAGCAGGCAAGGTCAATATTTGGAGCTCTAAAGAACATTTTATTTTCCTACCAAAGAGTATATATTTTGCTTCACAAAGTCAATCTTCAAGTCTGCACACTGAAGAGCAGGCTATAGACTTCAAAGGATATTACCAAACTTGCTTGGCATTTTCCTTTGTTCTTTCTGAAAGGCAACCGATATTCGTCTTGGGCTACCTTTCAAATCATGGCAGCCTGATTGGCCACCAAAACTGTTATTAGGCTTTCATCACCCCTAACCTGTACACACAAACCTGTAAAATAATAAACAAGCTCATGTACATTAACTTTATGTATCATACCATAAATTCCTGGAATCTCATATTCTGCCAACCACTCAGAGAGGGACTTAACAGCACTCCAATGACTGAAGTTTTCTGTCACATCAGCAACGACCAGTGCTGCGGCATGAATCACATTTGACTCAAACCAGCGTTTTAGTCCTAAGCTGTCTGTTTCATCACTGGGGATGCCATAGTTGCCGATCAGTGGGTAAGTCAGCACCAAAATTTGGCGCCGGTAGGATGGGTCTGTGAGTGACTCTGGGTATCCAACCATCCCTGTCTGGAACACTGAAGAAACAAACTATGCTTGAATCATATGAGAAGCAACAAATAACCATAACATTCACAAAATGTCCGCAGATAACATGGAGAAGCCAGCATGCACAAGTCACAAAGGTTTTGAAAACACGTTTGCGCATTTAGTAGCATCTGCCTGGCTCGCCGACCTTCGCTGTTGACAGACATTTCCCAACAAACAGTGTGCCAATGAAATGAACAGGACTGTGTGTGGGTATTTTATTATAATGACTCATGGTGGATTCCAGGATGATATTTATATGTTTTAAATGATAATAATAATACATAGTATTTATATGGCGCATTTCTCATATTTATAATTCATAGTGTTGACGGACTTTGTTGGAGCGGTGCCCTCTAAATACCGGCGCTGTACTATGGCGACGGGCCCCCAGGTGCAGCTTTGACTGCTATTTTTATGTAGCCTAGATCTGAGATCATTTCTCTGTCGATGGTATTTTGTTTCTGTTGTTAACTTGTATTTCATGTACTAGCTTTAGTCAAGTAGGAACTTTATGAAAGAACATATAATAGTGTGTTCAGGAGACATAGGGTTGTCTTAGTATTCTGTTTTTGTCAGGGAGGTTCGGGTCGGGATGATGGCACTGGCGCTGGCCTTTAGATGCCTTTGCGACGGGCTTCACCCGTCCCGAGTCATTGTCCATTTTGTAGCTATGTTATTGTCCATTTGTTTGTAAACTGTTGTGTGTGTGTGTGTGATTGCGAGTTGCACCTGAGGTGGCGAGACCGATTTCTCTTTGAGATTAATAAAGTACTCTTATTCTTATGGTACAGTCTTGTCAGCGGTTTGTCTTGTGACAAATATCCCGTGTATGCATGAGGCCATGTGCAATCATAGGGAAAGCGTTTTGCAGGGGGTTTTAGCGGGAGCTCGGGCAAACAGATCTGTAGGGAATTCAGTATGGGCTACTCTGTCAGTGTGGACAGACGTATGTTGGATATGCTAGCTGTAGTCCAAGACTCTGAAACCTAGAATACAGGTATGTTTTTATATGTTATTATTGACAGATGCTGAGTTAAAGATAGTATGCTTTAGTAAGAGTTAGTTCGGTTGTGTAGCGTTGATTTTGTTCAGTTATGTCGATTTGGAATTTGTTGAGATAACCGGTGATTTTCTATGTAGTTATTTACCAAGATGGATAACTAAGGAATGTGAGGTGTGTACGCCTAAGTCATTTATGAAGGTAGTACGTGGTTAAAAATAGTCTTTTCCAATGTAGGGAATAATGTATGGCGAGAGTGTCAGGTTATAGTCTGTTTAAATGTAGTGACAGTTATGGTGTGTTGCGGAAGTAGTTCGTGCTATGAAGCACGCGTGAGTGAATGAACGTGTGAGAGTTATTTGTATCAGCCAGGTTATGTAAGGTACCTCATAATCATATTATCCAAGTTGTGTGTGTGTTGCAAGTGTTATGATGTCAGGACTTTGTGTACAGAGTTCTTGTGTGAAGCGGAGCGACGTGACGCCGAGACGTCTGTCAAAGGAGGCTGCCACCAGAGGGACCTATCATGAGGTCATTTCATCACTCAAGGAGTGAGCAACTGGTGCCTAGACACCCGGATCATCAGACTGCGCTATGGGAGCGAGTCAGGAGGACGTCCACGGTACAAGAAATGTGGGACTACTCAAAAGCATGCGACGCGATGAACGACATGCCTAGACATGGAAGGACAGAACGTGCAGAACGATAACACCAATGAAACAGGTTGGATTGTGAGGACAATTACCTAGCCTAGCTTTTACGTTGTGTATGAGGTGTTGATGTGCTTGTAGTGAGAAGTGTACAGTGTATAGAGTATTTTTTGATTGTTTTTGTTGTTAATATCCATAAAAGAGCCCGGAAGAAATAGAAATAGTGTTCTATTTGTACCACATGAACGCACCAGACTGAGTCGGTGGCGGTGCGTGTGTCTGTTGTGCTGAGAGTCTGTATGTGCGACTGGGGAGAGTCTGCGTGCGTTACACTCAGTCATACATAACTTTTTAAAGGCCAGGGGGTACTACCGCTGTAAATGCATGTTCAAAGATACACTTCTGTAACAGATGACTACAAAACGCTACATACAGTTATGGTTCATTTAGACACAGCAGTCCTGTTTAGCACAAGTCATCTTTATATCAATTGACAATGACTCCACTCTGTTCTATAAATACAACTCTATCAGTACAAGAAACAGAAAAAAATAGACTGACACTCTAATGGCTGCGCAGAATAGATTAGTGCAATTACGCGTGTGCTTTTGCTGTGTGTCCCAACTGCTATCAAAGTTCATTAGGAATAGGTGTGTCAACAAGGCATAATAAATACAAATGGTGCTGAAATGTACGTGTTTTCAAATTTATGTGTAATGGTACTATAAGGCAAATGTCATGGGTCTTGGATTTTTGCTTTTCAACACAAATCTGTTTATCTCTGGTACTATATTTAATTACATGAAAGAACATGAAGAGTAACAACAAAAATAAATACCAACCAATACTAAACCAATTAACTGTGTTCGTTGTTGATGTGCCTAAATAAGTAATAAAACAAACAATTAGTGCAAATCACGTACCAACTTCCCCAGAGGTGCTTGTAGCACCACCGAAGAGGTTGCCTTCATACACCGTGCCATCCTCCAGGAAGAGAGAAACCGATTTGTTTTCAACTGTCATGGTCCTTGTTCAAAAACGCCGGCGGTCGACACCCGTCACCGTAGCCAGGTGCTGAGGCTGCCACGGATGCACAGAGACTGTCTTGTCTGTCCACGCGCCAGTGTCTCCAGCAAGACCTACGCACCTGGCTCACGCCCGGGCTTCTCGCGTTATTCACACCTCTGTCGGCGGGTCACCGATGCACGTGCGATACCGAGTTAGCCACGTGTTTTTGCTGAAAAAACAAAACAATCTCCAGATTCCTAGAATCTACAATACTCCATACTTTAGTTATGTTTGACACGAGAGGCTAAATACCAACAAGTGTCCAGGAGCAGCAAGATTTACAGCCCAGAACAAAGGCTACGGGGTGAAAAATGAGGATATCGCCTGATTGTCTTGTACGTAAACAACCCATGTGCTATCACGGCGCGCATTATGGGGGACATAACTCTACACGAAATCTGGACCATTTCTGGCTTATTTATGCGTGATCAAATCCAAGGACACAAAATTGCGAAGAACGCGTTCTGTGATACAATAGAAATTTTGTTGAAAAAGACAGACCTTGAATCATTGAAACTAATTATGATGAAACGAAACAAGCTTTGGTGATTATCTAGTTTGTATTTTGTGAAATATTGGAGTATCAATGTTGGGCGATTATTAATATTTTACAAATATTTTAGTTTTAAAAAGCCATTTTCGACACATAATTTCCGATATAAATCTTGAAAATCATTAAAACCATCCCTGATAACAAGAAAAATAAACAGACAGTGGTCATATGACAAACGATTTCATAATCGCTTGTATATATTACGTTACAAATGAATGTCAGCCGCTCAAGCAATTGCTCTTTTAGTTTTAATTTTTAATAATCAATAACAATAAACAAGCGGACAAAAATTATTATATATATTTAATGTGTCGTGTAAGTTGAAAGGAAACGTTGTTTTCAAGGGGTACCTTTTTTCATGATCACCAGTGCACTTCCGGTAATGCGAAAGTTCGCATACTGAACACACACACACACACACACACACAAAAATGTGTTAGTTTTACAAATAACGTCTAACTGGTGAATTTGTTCTGTAGAGAGACTCTACGACAGAAGAAACATGTATTGTCTTCAGTGGCTGATACCAGTTCTTCTTATGCCGAAGCCGTTAAATCCGGCCTTCATTTACAACCATGCTATGTTTATTATTTTGTACCTGACTGGATTCTTCCTCGTGCGGAAACCATGCACGATTTGCAGTTTGGTGTTCCTTGCTGCCGTGTTCCTCATATGCTACAACTGTGTCGGAAACTGCATATTGTGGCACTGTACGAAAGACGAATGCAGCGGTGCTGACTGCGACATCGGATAAACATAAAATCCAGTTTGTCGTGCGTTGATGGATTGAGAGAAGAAAGCCCGAGGACAGGCTGTCATCACTTGTGAATGATATTTTATTTTTGCCCGTAAACAAAGCCACGATTTCTGCATGAAAAGACTGTGCCTTTTCACCATGTCATATCCACGTTGAAAGTTCGACAGTTGCCCGTTAGATTGTGGGAGAGCAGTTGACCAATGGCATTACCAACTTGTGGTCTTGACAAATTTGGACTGCATGATTTCAGTCATTTCACAATTAAAAAAAAAACAACAACAAAAAAAAAAAAACACCAAAAAAACCCGCTAAACCAGAGTTTTGTGCTTGAAAATTCCATTACACCAGTGTTGTACTTCAAAGCATTTTGTGATAAAATGGTATGTGTGCGCATGTTTGTGGTGTGATGTGAAAAACGTTGCGTGTAATGATTGCCTCTTCATGTCAAGAATCACAGAATATATTGCATTTTATTTGCTGCCCTATGATGAAATTGTAATGCTGTAAGGTCTTTCTTCACTATCTAGTAAAACAAAATTCTTATGAGAATACTGCTGAGAGTTGCAGACGGTGCAACGTAGCAAAACAAAGTCGCTTATATCTGCTACAGAAATATTGTAATCTCTACAATACAGTGTACATCACCAAAATACATTTTCTGGTACTTTATGTCAAACTTTGATTTTCAACCCAATTGTCCTCTTTGTGAATGTGAGAGCACCTTTTGGTACTTATGTTTCAGTGTGTGTTTCAAAGTGTCTTCTTTTTGATAATTTATGTTGCCAGAGTAGTATAAGTTTTCTCTCAGTTGACTGTCATCACAATGTCAGAAAAAAACAAACACTGCAGAGATTGAAAGTTTAATTAATAGTGCCATAACTACAACATAAGTATGATATTGATAGTCTGAAAAGATATGTACTTGACATATGCATACTCTGGAGATTTAAAACTAAACAGTTACTGCATGATTTGATGAAGTGTGTAAAAAATATACATGTACAATGTTTCCTTGACTGTTGTTAACTTTTGATGAGCTGTTTTAAGAAGCTAAGCACTTCATTAAAAAATAAAATCTTAGTGTTGGACATGCTTTAACTGGCTAAAGTACAGCTTGGTTTTAATTTGGAGTTTTGAATGTCACAATGTGTATATTTCTATATTTGTGTATGTCATGTTTCTTTGACACATTCCATACATATATAAATATTATAATTAATGTGGTAATGTAACAGTATTTTTGCTTTCTACTACTAATTCTACACCATGATTGCAGTCTTATTTTGACATCCCACCCCTAGCCCTGTAGTGAAGTTCATGTCCTGTTCTTTTAAATTGCCCCTGGAATATTTCATTTCTCAGACATGTGGAAAGGTAATTTATGTAATAAATAATGCGACTGTTACAGTGTTAGTGTTACAATCAGGTTGTTTACTACAAGAAAATAAACACTTGTGGATTCAATTCTTGCTGATGTGTCAAAAATTGAATCCATTTATGTTTAAACAACTTGCACTGAACACCATTGGGTACACAGCCAACAGTGCTGTAAACGGTACTGGTTGAAGCATGAGAAGATGCATGATAATCAGACATTTTGTTTTTTTCCGTCATACAATGGACGCTGACGTTTTGTCAAGAAGTAACTTGTGCTGTTAAATTTAGCCCTCCAAGGCACTTGCATACTTCAGTTTGAACATAAATGTATATCAGATACAGTCACACAACATATCATGATTAGATGGATGAGTGTCATAGAAGTTGTATTATCAGTGAAATAGACATTTAATATTTGTAAATAAGTGCACGACACTAGACAGTGCTCTTTTACTGCTGATTGTAGGTGCTGCGTCTCAATTTAATTTATGTTGACCTTCAACTGAATCAGAACCCGTTGGCTCTCGGTAGTAACTTTTGTTGTGATGATTCAGGAATTGTCACAACAAAAGTGGCAAAATAAAAACGCAACCCTTTCGGCTTTTCTGCATGCAGCCACTGTGATTGAATGCACAAGAGGACTAACAGCTGTTTTGTTCACAATGAAAAGGTGCACAAAACTGTTGACAGAATTGTTAACCCTCTTAACCCGAAGGCCCCATTTCCCAAATTCACCTGACAACTATGTACCAGTTGCAGGAGATGGATGGACTGTGATAATTCAAGGGTAGTGCCAGATTAGCTTGGCACCTTCAGGTGCCAAGCTAATCTGGCACTACCCTTGAATTATCACGGTCCATCCATCTCCTGTGGTAGGGTCTTGGGGCTAATTGTGTATGCTTTTGTCACGTCACTGGTAGTCCATTTTTACTTTTGTCTATAAATGACTGTGTCCTGGCAGACAAAGTGTAACATGTTCTCAGCATTTTTGACATGTTTGCTTCTAAGTGTGTACTTTTTCTGCTTCAATTAATTTATACCCTTAGTTGTTGGCAGTGCTTTTTGTCAAGGTGATTCCTGCAGGCATCACCTTGACAAAAACTGCTGCCAACAGCCAAACAGTCAATGAAAATGGCACAAGCAGTGTAAATTTACAGTCAGTGTGACTATGATAGTTATGAATAAATCTTTCAAAGCTGGCATCACTATGTACACTTGCACAATTTTTGTCAATTTGGTACTTTAGGTGTCAGATGAAAAGACCAACAAGTTTTTTCTGTTTGTCTGTATTTGCCAGTGCTGGTTTAATTGGCCCTTTTGCTGTTGGTAGCACTTTTTGTTGTAATGATTCATGTAGGAATTACTGCGATGAAAAGTGCTACCAACAGCCAAAGGGTTAAGTGTAATTTCTCATAGAATAGCAGAATTAGTATATAACTTTATAAGGAGACAGCTTTGGAGAAACAGTGTGTGTTTAATTTGTGAGTGTGTGTGGGGAATGCATACAAGTGAAGATGCACGTTTACATTTTTCTGTTAACAAGTTGGCAACCTGGATATCTTATTTATTGAATGTAACCCATAAAACCCTGATACACTATGACTGGCTGTGGATTGACCATGATAGTTAAAGGGTGGTGTCAGAATAGCTTGGCGCCTGTAGGTGCCAAGCTATTCTGACACCACCCTTGAACTATTATGGTCAATCTGTCTCTGGAAATGTGATGTAGACCTCTGAGGATCTACAAAATTATAATTTCATCCTCAGGATGCAATGGGTTGAATATTATTTTGTATTGTAGATATTGTACACACATTTCTGCTTTTAATTTTCCATGAATGTTTTATTAGGAGCAGTTTGATGCTGGTCGGCCTCAGTATTATGAGTGGCAATATATATAGCTAAATTTTAAAACAGGTATGGTCTCAGTTTCCTAAATGGACATCGATACCCGCGAGGGCATTTTTTTCCCCACAGACCTGCGTATCTCAGCATCACATTTACCTATTTAGCCGTAATGCCATACAGCAGGAGATGGATTGGCCATAATTCAGGAGTAGTGCCGTATGAGCATCTGGCACTTGAATTACCATGGTCGATACATCTCCTGCAGCTGGTGCATCGTCTTCGGGTAACACCTCCAGAATTTGTGAAATGTGCCCATGGGGTTAAAACGGTCAAATGGAATGGCTCCCAGGCATTGCAGTATATGGAGATTAACCTTTATTTTATAGAAGACAGTCCACTGCAGACAGCCCATTGCAGCCGCTCGCTGTGGTACCTTCTACAATATATAGGACTTCTCATTCTAACATGTGTGGCCTAGAATGCAATGTTAGCTTGTAACTGGGTATTACCGTTATAATTAAATTTCTACATTTGTGTGTTGTTTGTATCACGATTATGATCACCAAAGAAACACCATCTTTTATATGATTTTGCTAGTATCACCAAGGCCCACCAAAATACTTACAATATTAATATCTTTAACCCTTTGGCTGTCGGGAGCAGTTTTTCTGGCAATGATTCATGCAGGAATCATTGCGACAACCACTACCAACAGCCAAAGGGTTAACTTAACCCCAGGTACTTCCAGCCATTGGAACAGGGTAGCAATACACAGGCAGAGGCTGACACAACAGTGACAGCGACTCAAAGCTAGTTTACCACATTTGGCTCTATGGTTCAAAGGTTAACAACTTTGAAATCACTACCATGTTAACCCTTTGGCTGTCGGTAGCGATTTTTGTCGAGGTGATTCCTGCAGGAAGCAGTAGCAGTGGCTGCATGCGCAAGGGGGTTAATATCATCCTCCTGTGCTTTTGAAGAAAATGTTTATTTCTTCACAGCTCTTACATTGAATTATCATTTCTTTCATTGTTAACCCATTCAGCCCTGACACACTACAGCAGGAGATGGATCGACCATGATAATTCAAGGGTAGTGCCAGATTAGCGGCACCAAGCTAATCTGGCACTACCGTTGAATTATCATGGTCAATCCATCTCCAGCAACAGGTGCGTCATCATTAGACGACACCTTCAAAATTTGGGAAATACATGCGTCAGGCTGAATGAGTTAACCCTTAGACTGTGGGTAGTGTGTTTGGTCAAGGTGAATCGCCTCTACCAAACCTGCTACTGACAGACGCAAGTTTAATTGATTGACAGTTTTGCTCCTTCACTGCCAGTGGCTGCAAATTGTGTTTGAAATTTCAGGGAATTCATGCACACAAAAAAAAACAACATTTGTCCAAGGAACACTAAAAGTAATACTGAATAGGTCCAGCAAAGATCTTCATGAACTTGTGCACCAGCAGGGGCTTATGAGGAAATGTGCCTCTTGCAGTTGGGTGGTGCTCACTTTTTCTTAGCAGTAGGAGGTAGTTGTTAGTTTGTTTTGATTCTTTATTTTCTTTTTTAAAAACTCCACCCACAAACAAAGCACAGACACATAAAATGCAAGATATAAATGCATTTAACATGATGATGATGCTAAATTATTTTTTTAAAAGGACTTTGAGAGAATATCAATGGTGGGACCAAGAGCCCTGAAAATGTATCATTCCATTGAACAGAATGACAGAGGGAGTTTCAGGGTGCAAAGTTTGACCGTTTTCTATGGATTCACCATTGAGTGTACGTAGATGAAACCTTGTTTTTTTCTACGCGTGTAGTCTGTCTGTCTTGGCGATTTTTGTCTAGTCTTGTTCACAGTTTCTTTACCCTTTGGCTGTCGATAACACTTTTTGTCGCGATGATTCCAGCAGGAATCATACCAGAAAGTGTTATTGACAGCCAAAGAGTTAAAACTGAATTTCTTTACAACTATAACCGCAACATGTGGAACTCTAAAGACTACACACCAGTTCAGGAGACAGACATGACAGATCAAGATTACAAGGATGCAACCACATGTCAACATCAGTGATGGTATGCCGCAATGAACTATTGTAATGTCTGAGCGGCGGACAAATATTAACCCAAGACATAATTTCTGGTTGCATCCATGAGGGTGGTGCCAGAATAGCTTGGCACCTACAGGCGCAAAGCTGTTCCGGTACCTCCTCTGAACTATCATGTTCAAGCAATATCTTGTTACAGTGTGTCAGGACCGAACAAATAAAAGCAAATGAAATTTGTCTTTACACGTTCTATTGTTCATTGTTGACAGGAAGGAAGTAATGGTCATTATGATAAATAAATGAAAACAATGAATCGAGAAATATCATTTCAAGTATGACTACTAGTCCATGTTGTGTTCAGTGTTAACTATGACTTGGTTTTGCTTGCAATGTTTCTTTGACACGCATGTTTATGAATTATTAACCCTTTTCATCCTGATACACCTATTGCTTGATAATATATTTGACCGACAGTTCAAGGTATAGGACCCTTGAACTAAAATGGTTGATCCATCGTGTAATCTGTAATGTATAGCCTTCTAGGACAATAAACAAATTTTACGAAATCAGCCTCAGGATGTAATGGGTTAATAAAGATTCTCAGTGCACTTGAATGTTTACGTTAAGGTCCAAGTCCACAATTAAATACATTCTCGAAACGTTTGTCTTGTTTGCTGATTTCTTTTGTTTTAACTTTTTGGCATAGTTTATTTTTATGTTTTCACTTTCAGCCCTTGAAATGCCCTTGAGTGACTTAACTAGTTGCTGTCCCCAAGATGGATCAACAATAATCGTTTAAGGGTAGTGCCTGATTAGTTTTGTGCCAAGCTGATTAGGCACTACTCGGTATTGAAGTATTATCATCGATCAATCTCTCCGGCCATTTATCATCAGAACTGATAAAATGTAATGTTTACCTTTGCTTTACTCTCTCACTTTACACACACACACACACACAAAGTAATAATGACGAATCAAAAGCAACTGTATTACAAAATGTAAACACATTGCTCCCGACCCTGAATGTACACTTCATATACACATGCACAGCTGTGAAATAAAGTTAAAAAACCGGAAAAATACAGACACATGCATGGCCTTAATAGGAACATGAAATTGCACAGTATTAGTAGCTAGAGAAAAATAGAGAAAAACAAGTCTTTTGTACATAACATGTATACCGGTAACATACATATCTCTGCCTGACTCAAAAGGGTGGGGGCTCCAGGGGACGAGTTGTGTTGGTGGTGCAGGTAGTGGGGAACTCTTACAGCGCCTCCCCCGAGATCCCCCTAGTCTAGGGCCTCTTGGCCTTTGTGAGGCACCCTCGTGTGTAATCCCTCCGAACTAGCATAGCATCCCTCTAACCCAAGACCGCCTGTGCATGGTCCTTGGCCACATCCTCTCCGAAGTGACCCCAAAAATTGGGCAGCACTAACCCCCAGGCTGGAAGCCGCAGTCTCAAACCTGCATGCAGGCGGTTCAGGATATTGGTCGCCTGATGTTGACCTGGGGATGACAACATCACTCGGCACACCCTGAACGACCAAGCAGCCTTCTCTACGGACAGCACTGCTTGCTCCACATGAAGAGGGGCCTAGAAAAGGTGGCCTAACCAAAGCTCATCACCTCGCAACCCCAGTTGGCTAGCCATGGTCGACGGGCATGTTCTCCTGCAGTCAGAAAACAAGAAGAAAAAAAAAACCGGATCCACTCCCATGATGACCACGACTGGACTCAACGTAGCATGCTGGAACATCCGAACCATGCTCGACACAGCAGACGCCCTGAACGTCGCTCCGCCCTCATTGCTCATGAATTGCGAAGTATGCCTCCCAGACGAAGGCAGCCTCCAAGAACTTGGCGCTGGCTACACCCTCTACTGGTCAGGCAGGCCTGCATCAGAAAGACGGCTCTCAGGCGTGGGCTTCATGGTCAAGACCTCCATTGCGACTAAGCTGGAAAACCTACCAACGGGTCACTCCGACCGCATCATGTCCATGTGCCTCCCACTGAGACACCAGCAACACGTCACCCTTCTCAGTGTGTACTCCCCAACCCTCCTGGCAGAGCCTGCAGAAAAAGACAAGTTCTACACTGACCTGCACAGCTTCCTACAGAGTACCCCTGCAGACGACAAAGTCATCATCCTTGGCGACTTCAACGCCAGAGTGGGCCAGGACTCTGAAATAAGCAATCCAGACCAAAAAGGTGACTGCCAAGCGTGTAATTTGCAAAGAAGTACCCAACGGAGAAAGAAACACGCTTAGAAAAGACGGGTACAACGCAATTTATTAATATTTCGGGTAAATACCCTTTGTCAAAATAGACAAACAGAGAGATTAGCCGCTACTTATCTTCATTGGCAGAAGGAATGTGGCAACTGAAGGAGGTGACTTCAGGACTCTGAAGCCTGGAAAGGAGTCCTCGGCAAGCATGGCGTTGGGAACTGCAATGACAATGGCCGCCTACTGTTGGAGTTCTGTGCAGAGCAGCAACTTGTCATCACCAACACTACTTTCCAGCAAAAGACAGTCGAAAGACCACCTGGATGCATCCTCGCTCCAAGCACTGTGTCCTAGTGCGTCACGGGGACCGCAGTGATGTCCTCCTCACCAGAGTGATGCCCAGCGCAGAATGTCACACTGACCACCGCCTTGTCCGCTGCAAACTCAGGCTCCGCCTCAAGCTGAAACCCAAGAAAGGGGGCCCCTCCAAGAAAAAGCTTGATGTTGCCAGCCTTCAGCGTGACGATGTGAAAGCTGCCTTTCAGACAGATTTGCAGCACATGCTCAAAGACACAGCTAATCCAGCAGACTCCTTCCCTAAAACACTCTGGGAACAATTGAAAACTGCTATTGCAAAATCCTCTGCGGAAGTCTTGGGCTTTGCTAGAAAGAGGAACAAAGACTGGTTTGACGAAAACGACGTAGAGATCCAGGAACTTCTAGCAAAAAAAAAAGAGCCGCCCACCAGGCCCACCTAGCCCAGCCTTCCTGCTCTGTGAAGAAGTCTGCCTTCCGCCTCATCTGCAGCAGTCTCCAGCGCAAGCTGAGAGAGCTCCAGAACGGGTGGTGGTCCAGACTCGCACAGAGGACCCAGCTTTGCGCTGACAACGGTGACTACAAGGGCTTCTACGAAGCACTGAAAGCAGTGTATGGCCCCAGGCAGCTGGATCAAAGTCCCCTGCGAAGCGCTGATGGACAGGCACTCCTCACAGATAGTACGTCCATCTTGAGGACTCTCGCAGAGCTAGCCTTAAGGACAAGCGGCTCAGGAGAAAAAACAGAGATGTCGAAACTCAGAACCCTGGCCAGACCTTCCCCTGCAGCCACTGCGGTCGAACCTGCCTGTCCCGGATTGGCCTCCGCAGCCATGAACATGCCTGCAGACGTCGAGGGCAACCCCTATAGAATCTTTGTTCGCGAAGTCAAGCCAAAGAGACATACCGGTAGTTATAAATGACAGTACAGACGGATTAAAAGACACTACAATATGCATGAAAAATGTCTGAAGATTCATGTAACTTCCAGTGGCTCTATCTGCAATATTGCTTAAATGGCTAATAAAATTAAAAAAAAAATTCACTGAACAAATGCCCATTAGTCCTTCATTCATGCTGTGCTGATTAGTAATTTAATATTCATCATCAAAAAAGAACAATCCGCAAAACCTAAACAAAAAGAATGAGAATACACACTATTGAGAGATTTCTGGTATCTGCACTACTAAATCAGCAACGGCAATGCCTTGGCTTACAAATACTGTTGGTAGGCCCATCAAGTAAGTAGTTTTAACAGAAAGCACCAATGAAAGTATATTGACATGGTTCAGTCAAGGCACACACCAAGTGGTTTGGATCTCATTTTACGCTTCAACTTTTTGGCTGTTGGCTTCACTTTTTGGCATGATGCTTCCCGCAGGAATCGTCACAACAAAATGTGCTATGGACAGCCAAAGGGTTAACCCATTTAGCCCTGGGACCTCCAGCAGGAGATGGATTGATCATGATAATTCAAGGGTAGTGCCAGATGAGCTTGGCGCCTCCACTACCCTTGAATTATCATGATCAATCCATCTCCTACAACTAGTACATAGTTGTTAGACAACACCTCCAAAAGTTTGGAAATGCGGCCGTGGGGTTAAGAGGGTTAATGTAATTCATGCACTGGACATAATGAATGTGGGAAGTGTCACTTTACTGGCTGTTTGAGATGAACCAGCAATGGTTAGTGCTACATTAGCTTGGCACATTCATGCACAAAGATAGTCTGAGTTTAATCTGACACTGACTACTCCTGTAATTTTTTAACTGTCAGGGCAAATCGTTTTCCTACTGTGTAATCAAAATGTGCTACACGTGTACACCATGAACTGCCAGCATCGAAAACCGACTGCATTCACAGTGTCAGTCAGATTGATTGGGGCTGTTTGTTGCTTACTTTTCCAGATGAAACATCACAAAGTTCCAGATCCAATACATTTATGTGGTAATGGTGGCGATGGCCGGGGTCGGGAGCAGGTAGCTACGTATGAGTATTTACCATCTAATGCCAATGATAAGCAGCTGCACACTCAAGCGCAAACTTGAACAACAGTTGGTCAATAACTGACTGACAGCCACAACTGCACATGGGGCCAACTGCACGAGTGAGCTTAATCATGTGCCAGCCACTAAAGAAGGTGCTTAACTATATAGGAGAACACCTTGCTTAGTGACTGGTGAAGGACTAGGCTCACTCATGCAACTGCGCTCTGCGGTAGAAGAGTGAAAATACGGTCTTTGGGCCACTGTCCGCCTCAGTTGGCCCATGCACATGCCAACCAAAGCTGAAGGCGGTCCGAGGGCTTTTGCTTATTTGCTGGCAGTATATTTATTCTTACACTGTTTCTTGTGGAATTTCCACATCTGGGGTCAGTTGCATGAGTAAGTGTAGTCCTGCGGCAGCCACTAAGCAAGGTGCCCTGCTATAGCAGAGCACCTTGCTTAGTGGCTGCCGCAGGACTAGGCTCACTGGCCCCTGATCTGCCGGTGCTGTGGGTGCAGGCAATCAGTGGATGACCGTGGTGATGATACAGGCAAAAGCCTGCCCACGGCAGATAATCAGATACATGCAAGGCACTACTCTTGAACTATACTGCCTCAATCCATCACTTCCCACCTGCAGTGCTTTGCTTTGACGATTCTAAAGTTGCACAGGATGGAAGCGAAAGTCATCAGTTGGTATATCAGTGAAAAGGAGCTCAGATTGTCACTATGGCCGTCCTGTGCTCAGGCCATCGGTACCTCACCTACTTATGTCGAGTCACGTAATCTATGCCCTTACGACATTTAGCCGTAAGGTCTACAATCACAGACCAGTACATAAATGGTGGATAACAATCCGGCCTATTTTCGGGTGTATAAACTGAGGAGTCTGCTCACACGGGTTGCCTCCCTCGATTGGCTGTGCAGTGAATCAAGGGAGACAACCAGTATGGCGTCAGCTATGTGTCGGACTTGGTCGAAGCTGGTAGTACAATCTCGCTTTCAATCGGCATGAACAGTGCTACACACACATCAGCCGGCAACGGTCTTCACGGTCTACATAACCTCAGTCCTTTGAGCTCGGCGGAGTGGCCAAAACAACACTGATTCCGAGTCGCCCGGCCAGCACTAGCGGTGAGGTTTTGCCGGTTTGCAACAAAAAACTCGCCACAACTGACTCGGAACGAGAGCAAAATCACGGTGGAAGACTAACAACACCGACTCCACTGACTGAACGTCTCCAAGAGGCACAGATCCTCTATGCCTCGTGGAGATGTTTGGAGTGCTGTCTATGCGTATGGTACAAACTGGTAATCTGCCATGATTTCGCTCTCGTTCGTTTGTCGGTATAGTCATTCATTGCACCAAACTGACATAACCCCACTACTTATTCAAGTTCGTGTACGAAAGCTTGACCACTGGCTTTAGTCCCTCTTCAAAACATGAGAGCAATCAAGCGTAAGACAATCTGAATCTTCTTCCGTCCGACGTCACTGAGCAGTTGATCCAAGTCAATCATGCAGCTGCACCAGAACCTGCTCCTGGCTCACGGCACCAGGGGGCGGCAGCAGCGGCTTCTGCTGGCCTCCACCACTAAGACCTTGACCTCCAGTGGTTTGCTGCGGCAACAAGTGTCCCTGCTGACGATCCAGCAGGCTCTTCTTCACCTCGAACAGGAACGATCCACGTCCTGATGAGCTTCCAATGACGAGCACAAGAACTTCATCGGTCAGTCTGGCCACCAACACCTTGTCTTTGTTCGCGACCCCCTTGCCCACAAGTGCGTTGTCGTTGCCTTGAAAACAGCGAAAGTCTGCCTCGTCTATGGTGAGTCGGGTAAGGGAGTGGGATGGATCGCTGAGGCAGTGGAGCAGGGCTCGTCCGTCCGCATCACTCACCTGCAGTAATGAAAGAACACTATTGTCAATACTTATCGGCAGATCCACATATACGTACATAATACTGACAAGCAAAGGAAATATGACATTTTTGGAAAATGTCGCATTTCTTTTGCTCGTCGGTATATCTTATAGCCTTCCCTGCCGGAGGACGCAGCCGGATTGCGTTTTTTAAACATTTTGCCGTTAATTCAGTCAACGAAAGTGACGGAGTTCCTGCCATAAACAAAATTAGACACAAAGTGGTTTCAGCAAGAGGCATAGATCCTCATGAGCCCCCGCAAATGCATGCACGTGTGTGGTGTAAATGTCTCCTTGAAGTGAACGGATTATAAAAAGTGCGTTGATATTTGATGACCTTCACTTCAGGCTTCTGCCTACATCATCGTTTCGAAGACAACTGACATTTTCTAAGCGTCAGGCTAACAAGGCACTAGTCTTCAGCTAAAACGGTCGATCTATCTCCTACAACCAGAGACTGGTTGAGGATCATTTAGCGTACAGCAAGCTGCCTCGGAATGCGCTGAACCAGCTCAGTCTCCGTCGAAGTACCGACTTGCCAGTGACGAGCATGATTAAAATTTATCATCAGGATGATCCATGCTAAGCTGTAGCGGTCCTCACAATAAGTAGTCCATGTACGTTCTTCATTGATTTTGATGACAGCAATAAAACTCTTATGTTATTAACGATAATCGGTTTCAGCCGCGAGTGCTTTCCATTTCACACTCTAATGCAGCTGACCGGCTTCCAGGTAGATGGGGAAGCAAATGGAGAGAATGAAACGATTAGCGACTCATTTTGTCACGAGCATGACGCGGCACACATGTACATATACATATCTTAAACAAAAACTCGGGATTTTATGATATCCTACAGAATGTTGAAGCCACTTGACTGCTAAAATTTGCCCACACAATGAATTATCAGTGTTGCGGTCTTGCCTCAACTTAATAAAAGAAAATGTACTTATTTTCACAAGAGCACACAGAAGTTTTCTACCGCCTATGCATGGTGGGAGTTGGTGGAACTCTCCTACAAGTCTTTCAGTTTACCACATTCGAACTTCAATAGTTAACGCTTGCCCTTTTGTCCAACATTATTGTGTAAACATATTACCGACAGCCAAAGGGTTAACACGCTTGGTAGTCACCCCCTTGGTGTGGATTTAGCGGCACTACCTGCAGGTCCTCTGTAGTGGCCAGTGGTTGTCCCTTCAGGTTGAAGACAGCCGCTTTCTCCACTTTGTTGGTGGCCTGCATCAGGTGACTCAGGTACTCCGCCCACGACATCTTCACTTCTGCTTCTGCTGCTGCTGCTGTACCGTAAATGCTGCTACTGCTCATGTAACAGAAACACGAGAGATCAGTGTTATAAACGTGTGACTGTTTATTATAACTGTACCTTAGGACCTTAGGCTTCTCCACCTTACTGGTGGCCTGCATCGACTGGGTCAGGTTTCACAAGTACAATCATGGTCTATTTTTCTGAAGCTGGACTCCGTCTAAATTTAATCCAGACCAAAAAGGTGACTGCCAAGAGTGGAAAATGCAGAAAAGGTCGGAACCCAAACGGAGAAAGAAACACGCTTAAAAAAGACAGTTACAACACAATTGTACCGCCGTAACTGTTCAAAGATGCACTTCTGTAACAAACGGTTATGGAAACGCTACACACAGGTCTAGTTATGTTTCATTTGGTGCAGAAACGTGTCTTCGGATTTATGCGTAATGGTACTTTAAATTAAATCATTTCAATTATAGCTGTGTGCTGGTCTGTGATTTTGGACCTTACGGCTTCAGGCCGTAAGGTCCAAAATCTCAGACCAGCATACTTGTTAACCTCTTCATTGCCGGACTCAGTGCGGAGATATGCCAACACCGGCCAGATGCAAAGAACCTGGCGAGCCCCAGCAGCGGGGAATCAAGTCGCGAGGTTCTTTACCTCTACTTGATCTTCTACACACGACCCGTGTTCCTTGGACCGTGATGGAATTATTCCACGCTGATGATCTGCCCTGCTTCAAAGACATAATGTTGAGTCTACTGGCAATGACTGAAAGGGGGGGGGGGGGGGGGGTAACACACAGTCAGTTGAAAAAGAAAAGAAAAAACTCACACAAAATAAACAGGCGTGGCTTTCACACTCAGCCGGAGACCGATGACTTTTATTACCCGCTCTATTGTTTGTCAGACTTACATGAATTAATGTCGTCGAACTGTCACAACCGGTATTATATATACGCCCTTATTCACGCAAACAAAGAGCTGAATATTCGAGACGTGCCGCATACGGATACTCGGATATAAGCCGCGTATCCCGTACGGCACGCTTCGAATGAGTTAAAGTGAGGTAAAAACACACATACTGTCTTCTCACGGGCGCCATCGCTGAATAATGGACGGCTGAAAATTCAAGATGCATGATCGGTCCGCTTGTATTGTAGTTTGTAACATTGACACATGCAAACCGCTGCTTTTATATACTCTCTCTTCCCCCCCCCCCCCCCCCTCTCTCTCTCTCTCTGTGAGTTTGTTTAGTGTTTGTTTGTTGTTTGTGTGTGTGTGTGTGTGTGTGTGTGTGTGGGTGTGCGTCCATATGATTAGCGACTATTAGCGTGGTTTGAGCATTCCTTGTTTTAGTTCTGCGACTGACGTTACGTCAACGCGTGACCGTTTGATATTTAAGACTAAATGATATACCAAACAGTCATTCGTTGTACTAGCAACATCACACTAATTATGACGCCGTCTTGCGACTCTCACCTTTGCACAACCTCAGTCACCACAGGCACAGTATGACACCACAGGGGCGGGTCAGCTACCTCGGCCACGTTATAAGGTGGGTGGGGGAGTTCAGCTGCAGGAGATAGATTAGGAGATAGATCAATTGTTTTAGTTCAAGGGTGGTCGGCCAGAATAGCGGCTTGGCGCCTGAGGCTCCAAGCCGCTATTCTGGCACCACCCTTGAACTATCAGTCAAATTTATTTCAAGCAATGGGTGTATCATGATGAAAAGGGTTAGTACTATGATACGTGTTTTCCGTCTAAATTCGACAGAAAATGTCAAAGCTCTTTATGCAGAAAGCGCTCATGATGGCCTGTGTTACACGGCGGAGGAGGGGTGGGGGCGGGGGTGGGGTGGGGGGTGTTGGTGCCGATAGATGTGAACATGTGCGTGTGTTTGTACGCGCGCGTTTTTGTGTGTGTGTGTGTGTGTTTGTGTGTGCACAAAACCCCTAAAATGGTTGACTTTCTTTACCATCCTTATGGAAAATGGGTGTGTGTAAAATTCCGGGTGACCAAGTCAGGCACCCATTTTTTCTGAGGGTTGTTTCTGCATTATCTTTCATTCAAAAGTCAGAAAAAAATATCAAAATAGGATGTCCCCATTTTCAGAGGTTTACATGATGTGTGTTTGCAACGCACTTGGCCTGTGTGTTGCCACGGAAGCGAGGGTCTCTATAGATCAACTTGATACCTGATTGGTCGGCTGCGCAGTGACATGTACTGAGTTGTTTCCCCTTCCCATTGTCTTTCGTCCCGCCGCCGCTGTTGCCTTTGCAAAGGTACAATTTTATGCAATATTTCTTTATTTAAGAGCACGCCCAAGTGTTCTTATTCAGCGCAGTTATTTAACTGAGATGCTCCCAATCTGATACAATTGCACAGTCAGCCGATACTGACCAGCTTCGCCGAGAAAACTGAGAAGTCTGCTAGTGCCGGCTACGGCCGGTCGTCTGCTGCTCAGTCTTGTTGTAAAAGATAATAGAACCCCACGATTTCAACAAAAGCTTTCTTCTTCAATCAAAGAAATTCGTTCAATAACACCATTACAAGGTCAATCTGTAGCGCGATTTTGTTGCTTTTTTTCTGACATGTGTGATTGTGATCGAAAAGTAACTTCACACATGCACTATGACAAAACCAAAATGGCGCCAGATTTCAGTGTGTATTTTAATCCTCGTAGGCAAAACTGCCTCGTGATTTGAAGAACAGACTTCCATGAACAGGTTTTTCGGATTGTGCAACTGAAGTGTCGCTTTTTACTGTATTACCAGTTATTGTTTGTAGGGGGCTGGGGGTACTGCAGTAATTATGTATCTGATCCAAAATGTCAAGTTTACATGGTTGCATTTGACATGTTTGCAGCACTGTTTTGGCCACACTGCACACCCAGCGCCAGATGGCAGCAGGATGTCCAAACCCATCGGGATCTATGGAAGTGGACAAGCACGCCCCTTCCTGGCACATGACCAAGGCCCATGGCAAAATTAGTCAGCTGCAGCAGGATAGCCCAGCCTCTGCCGGAGAGGGTGCGTCTGGTAGGAGGGTGCATAGACGGCAGTGGAATGCCCCCAATTACAAACTGGTAAGTAATTCTATGATCATCTTCATTTTATTGGCTTGCATGCGAAGCTAAAGTGAGTTTATGTTCTGGGCCACTGGTCGTCCATCCGTCGTCCATGGTAAACTTTAACGGTGGCATTTTCTCGGAGACTATTCAAGCCACATTCTTCAAGCTTGGCCCAAGGATACTTTGTGGCAAGACCTTTAAAAACATACCAATTTGAGTGACCTCTCCCAAAGGGTCACGCGGGGTTGACAGATGTGTGAAAACTGCTTACATTTTCAAAAAACATGGATTTTGCTGCTGCAGAAGCCAGCCCTCGTCACCAAGGTCACACATATGTAAATCGGTCATACATGGGATTACTCTTTTTATTCTTGTGCAAGGCCCCTTAAACCAAAATTGGGTTGTTTCTGTCCTAATGCAGCTTTTTTCCCCCTTCTTTTTCCAGTTGACAAATGGAGCCTGGGATGGACCTGAGAGTGCAAGCGCATTGCAATACAAGGACAGTGATGATGAGGAGTGTGTTCCTGGCTCGAGCTCACCGGATTCAGACGGTGTGTCGCCATCAATCTCTGGGATCTCTGACACAGACAGTATTGTATTGACTATGTTAGATTTCAAAGTGGGAAGGTTCAGGGTGGGCAGGTGTCAGTGAAGCAAGTACCAGCAAGGTGCAGTGTGCGTTAGGGGGTGAATTAGGGGGTGACAATGAGAATGTGGATAGGCAGAAGGAACATGACATTGGGGGTGGGGAAAGAGCGCTTACAGAATAAACAGGTGTGCACGTGTTGCAGAGAAAATGTTAAATGTTTAGGGCTTAACGTCTTTCGTCCACCACGAGGGTGATTTCAAAGACGGGGCAACGAAAAAGAGTCTGAGCAAATTTTGACCCAAGCTGGTTGATTGTACATTGCTTAACGTCCCGACAGCAACAAGGCTTTCTCAGGACGTGCCTGCACTGCTTGTGAAAAAAAAACAAAAAAAAAAAAAAACTAAACAGAACATTGAATGTATGTCGCCAGCCGGTCAAATACATTAAATAAACCTAACACATGGGGCCTAAATAAAGCTAAGACCATTTAGCAACACACATCCAATATCAAGAGCTACAGGCAGTGCAGACAGTAGGGAGAGTGTAAAAAAGGCAAATACAGGTGAATGGACAAAGGGTAGACAGAAACACTCGAACCCGGGACCTTTTGGTCTGGAGGCAAACGCTTTTACCACCGAGCCACCCAGCTCCCCACGTGTTGCAGAGAGAGAAAGGAAAGTACAAATGGGACAAGAAACATGCATGCAAATTGTGTAGCAAGCTTGTCTTGAAAATGAGCACTCACTTACAAGATGTCCATGCAGATGAGGCAGACGTTGCTAAAATTTTGTTGATGAAAAAAGGGACAAAGCAAAGACATCAAGCATGGATCAGACTACAAGATGAGGGTGATTACATGCATAACGTTGCCGTTCTTGAAAAGAAATCAGGATGTTTGATTCCTAAGTATCGCACCAAAACTAGTAAGGTAGACGACCTTCTTGCCTGTAGCCATTGCAAAGGGCTCTATCAAAAAAAGCTGATCTCTGTACACTCAAAACGTTGCTGTCAGAAACCAGGAGGGTTTCAGTTCGCTAAGAGCGGTAAGGCGGCACGATGTGGGAGGCTAATGCTTCCAATACCCTTAGACGTTGACTATGGAAAGAGATTATTTGACCGCAGGGACATTGAAGAACACACGGCTGGACAAATCAGCTCCAGGATGCGGGAGTTAGGGAGACTATTAAAGATTCTCAGAGTGTGGTCAAAAATGAAAATCGCAAGTTTAAACGCTGTGATCAATTCAGCTAGCTTTGATCATGTTGTACTGGCTGTGAAAGAGCTAGCAGAATTTGATGAGGACACACATCAGTTCAAAAAAGGCAATCTCGCAATGCGCATAGGCCATGCTTTGAAAAAATGTTCACAGATCAAACAGTCACAGTCATCCAAACAGCTGGTTCAGATGACAGGTGGCGACAGGAGCTCTCTGAGGCGCCGCGGTTTGACTCTGTCTTCACCAAGGACTGGTATGATTGTGTGTCAGCTACAGCAGCCCAGTGGGTCGGGAAAATGACCATGAACAAACCCAAGCTCATCCCATCATGTGAAGATGTGAGGAAGGTCCAATAGCTTCTTGAGACAAGGATGGTTTCGGAAGATTATCCGACAGTGGTTAAAGCAACTCTTTGCGCTGTATCACTTTTCAACTGAAAACGAGGGGGAGAAGTTCAGAGAATGAAGGTATCAGACTTCCAGAATGCTAAGATTGGATCGATCACCAATCAAGATATCTTGAAAGGTCTCACAGAGGTTGAGAAGAAAATGGTGAATCATTTTCAGCGAGTGGAAATCAGAGGCAAGTTTAATAGGAGTGTTCCTGTCATGACACGTTTTTTTTTCTATTTTTGTAGGGGAGTAAGTTTAGAGGGGTGACAGGGTCTAGTTAGTCACCGGGTAGCGATAGCATAGGTGTCTAGTATTTGGCCTGTACACGAGTATTTGCTGCCGTGCGGGGATTTGGAGGATCGGCGTGACGCACGTGATCGCCCGGGTCTCCGCAAATGGGTGGTTATTGTTTCACGTGTTTTCACATCACATGATGTGAGCGTTTTTTTGGCCAACCTATCATTATCCAAATTTTCGACAGTCGCATTTCCACCAGCGAACGAGTCAGTCGCTTTTGCCAACAGTCTCCGAGGGTGGTTTTCCAGGTGTGGTTTGCCATTTGCTGGAGGCCACAAGCATCTGTGTCGGTCGATTGTATCGGCCCTGCGATACGGTTTTGGGTTGTCCCCAGAGCCGGTGTCCAAGGAAGGATAGAAGAATAGAAAGAGCTGTGACGACTGAACCCCTGGCTTGTCTTGTCCTTGTTTGTTTTCGTCCTAGCTGGGGCGTCTTCACGGATGACAGTGAGTACCCGCGACAATTCTCTAGTGGCCATTTGCTTGGGGGGGGGGGGGGGGGGGGGGGGGGGGGAGGAGGGGAGGAGGGGAGGGTGTTTGTGTTTGCTTGTTCTGTATTATTATTTTGGCTAGTGTGTATTGGGGGCAGGTGCAGAATAAAAGAGAATAGAAAGTAAAGGGCTATTTTGTAGTACCTATCTAGCGGCGGATTAGTTAATGGGGGTTTAACGCCGAGCAGGCATCTGAAGCTATTTCACTATTTAGCCTAGGAGTGTAAATATCGGAAGTGAGTCATGTGGTGATGTGTAGATATGTGTTCTGCTGAGGTTGAATGTCGGAGCGTGAATTAGGAAGTGGGTCACGGGGTGACGTGTAAATATGTATTCTGCTGAGGTTGAATTTATTGTTGCGGGAAGGGTGATGCGATTGTAAACATGTATTTTGTTGAGGTTAAATTTGTCGTTGTGGGAGAGAAGTGAAGGGAATGTGAGATTGAATTCATCATTGTGGGAGAGAAGTGATGGGAATATAAAAGGCGGCAATTAGAGTTGCAGGAAGGGGGACGTGATTATCTTGTTTCTTTTGTTAGGTATTTATATGTGTATTTTTGCACCTGTGTTTTAGTGCATCCTTAAATCCAAAGAGCTAACGGGCTAAGTCTGCCACCGTGCCGTGGTACTGAGAGTGGAGCCTGACTGTGTCACTCCGCCTTGTGGGGCTACGATGCCGAACCTGAGTGCCTTTGCAAGTGTCGCGGTGCGCCTCGTGTTTTAGTCAGGTTGGGTCGTCCCATTTATTATTTTCTAACCTGTTTAAGCGAAGTTTTGTTTGCGTATAATCGTGTAAAGAACATTGTGACAGTTATTTTATCTCCTCGAGAGATTGTATTTAAAAGCCGCCTGTGTTACGGAAGACCTTATCGCGAAAGCAAGAGCGTCGAGCTGAGTTGCACTTAACGGTTGTGCTTCCGGCGAGAAGGTCCAGTGACGTGAACTATGCTGAGTAAAATCAACTTTCAGTCATGTTAGGTTTAGGACGTTTGCTCCATTTGTATACGCGATATTGTTTATTCTGAAACGTTGCTAGTTAAAGAAGCCTTGTTTATTCTGAAACGTTGTTAGTTAAAGGAGCCTTGTTTATACTAAAACGTTGTTAGTTAAAAGAGCTTTGTGCTGTGAATGTCTAGTTTGCTAGAGCATTAGCTTAATTTGAACTTGTCGTTCGTGCTCCCACTGAGGAGATGTAGTAGATTATGAACAATATTCCTTTTTCTCGATCTTCATTTGTGTGTTATTAAACATATTTGGTTGATCGTATATTTGATATCGTGCTATTTGCCATACTATATTAAGGAGCCACGTGCTGTTGAGGGACTCTTCGCGGAAGCAAAGGTGTTGGTCTACTGGCGTTAGCTTCCGTCAGGGTCCGGTGGCTTTTGGGTTTAAGCTTTTCAGTTTCGTTGTATTAAGGATAGTAGTTTTATTATATATTGTTCATTTGTATTTTATTAGGGATATTTACTTTATTATATTTTTTTGTTATTTTGTATTGTGTATAGTGGTTAATCGGTTTGGGGAGTTTGGACGTATGTGTGTGTGAATGTGACATGTGAGCGTGTGGTTAGGATTGAATGAGGGTATAGTTGGTGATTGTTAGGGTTATATAATAAATGTCTTCGTCATTGTTCCTCTGGTGTTTGTGTTAGGTTTGTGTTAGTGTGGGTTGGGTGTACCTCGAGTGTTAGCACTCATAGTTCGCGCCCCGGAAGCAGGGTCGTGACAGTTCCCATTTTGCTGATGAAGATGACAACTGTGGACAGAATCCTTCAAATGAGGCAATCAGTGCCAGCTCTCGCTGGTTCCCAGTACATCTTTGCCACACCTTCTGGTCAAAGGCCTTACAGAGGCCATGATGTTCTGAAGGAACATGCGCTGGAAGCACGGGTGTCAAACCCAGCCATGTTAACATTTACTCAATTATGGAAGCAGGTTGCAACTTTGGCTCAGTCAATGGCCATCTCAGAATTAGACCAGGATCAGCTGGCAGACTTCCGAGTCGTGCTGCCAAGAAATCAAGTCCTGGATGTCAACCAACATGCTGAAGTTAAATGATGATAAGACTGAGGCAATTCTGTGTGGACCCAAGAACAAACTGGGTGTGGAATCTCTTGATGCCATCCGTGTTGGTGAGTCTCATATCCCTTTCTCCAAGACTGTCCGAGATCTTGGTGTCTTTGTCGAGACCAGTCTTACCATGGAAGACCATATCAGTGCTGTTGTCACGGGATGCTACTTCCATCTTCGCTCCCTTGGGAAACTACGACCTGTCCTGACAGCCAAAGCTGCAAATGTTATCACCGTTGCCCTTGCCCTATCCAGACTGGACTACTATAACAGCTGTCTTTGGGGTCTGCCAGAGAAACAACTCGGACGCCTTCAACTGGTTCAGAAAAGGGCCGCCAGAATTGTCACAAGAACCAAAAGAAGGGAGCATATCACACCAGTCCTTAAGCAGTTGCACTGGCTTCCAGTCAAGCAAAGAACTGATCAGAAGATTCTCACTTTGTGCCACAAGTCTTTAAATGACCCAGATTCACCAGAGTACCTCCGGGAAATAGTCCCACGCCATAACCCTCCGAGGCAGCTCCGTTCTGCTGTCTGGTCCAAACTCTGCACCCCAAGTGTTGAAAGCCACACAAAGAAGCGACTTGGTTTCCAGGCATTTTCACACTGCAGACCTAGGCTGTGGAATGGACTACCACAATCCTTGAGGGACATTGACTGCATTGGCACCTTCAGGAGGCACCTCAAAACCCAACTGTTTCTTGACTTTAAATTCTAGGACTATTGTGCATCAGAAGTTTCATGTATTGTTTTTATTTATTTTTATTTCTTTTATTTTTTATTTTTATTTTTAATTTTTTTGCACCCTGAGCATGCTGCTAGCATGGAGTGAATGGGAAACAGTACCTGTGAATGAAGCAAGTAGCAAGTCAACAACACAGGAATCAATGAGCATGACAGAGAAAAGACGTCCAGAGCCTGACAATCTAGATAGTTTGGATGATGACAGTACTGCGTCAGCTCCTGTTCGAAAGAAAGCTAGATTTTCAAGGAAACATGGGGGAAAGCTGAAGAGAAAGCTGTTCAAACTCGTTTCAAGACGCACCTCGTCGTGAACAAACTTCCTGGAAAGGCCGAGATACAGCAGGCAATCGCAGAAGAGCCCACACTTAGACATAGGTGCTGGACAAACATTAAGGATTACATCCGCAACAGACTGAAAAAGTTACAAAAGAAATGAACTGAGATTCTACGAGAGAACACTCGCGGCATTTTCATTTTCATACAGATTTATTACAAGAGTGTTATTATGGGGTTGGTCCGCCTGGATCATTTTGTATACTGTATAACATGCAAAAGAGTGTTACTATGGGGTTGGTCTGCCTGGATCATTTTGTATACTGTATAACATTTAAAACTTTGCAAACGGAACAGCGGTTGGGGACGAAAGACAATAAGATAAGAAAACCATTGTCAACATAAAGATTTATTACAAGAGTGTTACTATGGGGTTGGTCCGCCTGGATCATTTTGTATATTGTATAACATGTGACTTTGCAAACGAAACAGCGGCTGGGGACAAAAGACAATAATAAGATTAGAAAACCATTGTCAACATAAAGATTTATTACAAGAACGTTATTATTCGGTTGTTTTCAGCGTGTATAGCTCTGTTTTTATCTGTACACCTGGATCATTTTGTACACTGTGTAACATTAACCTTACTTTGCAACTAAACAGTGGCCCCCACCCGGGTCTGCCCTGTGGGACTTGGGTGGGGTTAACTACTTTTTAGTTCCTAGGGTCACCCTGGTCAGCCCCACAGTGTGGGTTTTACTCTCAATTCTGGGGCATGTGTTTCTGTCTACCCTTGGTCCATTAACTTGTATTTTTCTTTTTTAAGCTCTCCCTACTGTATGCGCTGCCTGTATCTCTTGAAAAGAAGTACCCAACGGAGAAAGAAACACGCTTAGAAAAGATGGTTACAACACAATTTATTAATGTTTTGGGTAAATCCGCTTTGTCAAAACAGACAAACAGAGATCAGTCGCTACTTATTTTCATTCGCAGAAAACATGTGGCACATTCCTTCTGGGAATGAAGAAAGTAGGGTACTTCTTTGCATTTTACACACTTGGCAGTCACCTTTTTGGTCTGAATACATTTTTTGGTATCTCTCTTGATTTTGGATGTGTGTTGCTAAATGGTCTTAGGTTTATTTAGTGTATTAGACTGGCTGGCGACATACATTCAATATTCTGTTCATTTTTTTTTTCACAAGCAGTGCTGGCACATCCTGAAAAAGTCTTCTTGCCGTCGGGATGTTCAGCAATGTACAACCAATCGGGATGAAAGACAATAATAAGATAAGAAAACCATTGTCAACATAAAGATTTATTACAAGAGTGTTATTATTTCAGTGTGTATAGTCCATCGGGATGAAAGACAATAATAAGATAAAAAAAAACATTGTCAACATAAAGATTTATTACAAGAGTGTTATTATTTCAGTGTGTATAGTCGCTTGTTTTTATCTGATGTATGTATGCCTGGATCATTTTGGAAATGTCTGTAACTTTTTTGTTACTATAAAGTACACTTTGCATACTGTGCGGCATTGTTTCAAAAGTCACAGGAAGCATTAAACTTAGCTGAGTTGGTATACCTCGCCCTCTACCTAGGTTAAACGCACCAGCGGCGCCATTGTTGCTATTTTCGCACCAGACCAGTCATGTGCACCAGAACTGCGCATGCAGGTTGGCTTCTGCACTTGTAGTGTGGTCTCGTACGTACGTTCACGCGGAAGATTGTGATCGCAGTCGAAAAAAAGGTTCGTTTGCGGTTTTAACTTTTAGCTGCGCCTTTTACCTCCCCTAACACGCCAGTTTTGTGTTGAGATGGCGGAGGCTTGTGTCATGCCCCACGCCACGCCACTGAATCAAGTATATTGTACATGTAGTGCGCTCTTTTCTCGAACTTCAACTATGACGGTGCTTTCTGCCGCAAACGACGCAGATGTCGCAAAATCACCTCCATTGAGTATTGAAAAAAGCTATTTTTCAAATCTGCCAAATCGCGTAATGTTTCATGGTGCTAGCATAAGGATGGATGCATTATTGCCGGATTGCATATTGGAAAGGGTTTATTCCTTAGTCATGTTATTTTGCAGCAATCAAACGACGGTCACGTGATACTTTCTCCGAGGTTGCCCATTACAGGTGCAGAAAGCACACGCTCTAAACCGGGTGCACCAGACTGGTCCGAGTGACCGGTCTAGTGCCAAAATAGCAAAGTTGGCACCACTGGTGCGTTTAACCTAGGCACTGGACGAGGTATACCAACTCGGCTAAACTTTATTGTCGCACTTGCTAGAACTCGATATATTTCTCTCTCCATTTTATGAATAGAGGCACATAAGTTGCTGAAACCTTTTATGTGCCGAAGGCAAGAACTAGTTTTTCTCATCACAAAGTTGCCAGAAAAAGGTTTGACTGCTCTTGATTGTTTGATTTGAAGTGTTTACAATTACTGTGTTTTTATATGCATGCACCTTTGATGTGATTAATAAAGGCTGAAGTTTCAAGTGATTTCTTATGTTGTCAGTTAATTAATTAATGTCAGTGTTCTGTTTTGTCATTTTAACTCATTCTACCCCAAGACCGAAATCCCCAAATTTTGAAGTCGTCCTCTGAAGAATGTGTTGCAGTGCAGGACACAGATCGACCATGATAGTTCAAGGGTGATGCCAGAATAGCTTGGCGCCCATAGGCGCCAAGCTATTTTGTCATCACCCTTGAACTATCATGGTCGATCTTTATTTTGCTGTGGTGTGTCTGGGGTAGAATAAGTAAAGTTTTAATTTCTTCGTCTGGGTCTTTTTCTATCTTTCATATTTTTCCACACTTTTTAACCCGCATCATACTGAGGCTAAAAGCTTCAAATTTGTACACTGCCATATATGCAAGCTACATTACAGTACTTACAGATGAGGACATAGACCAATGGCTTTAGTTCAAGGGTGGTGCCACAATAGCTTGGCGCCTATAGGCACCAAGCTATTCTGGCACTACCCTTGGACTATTTTAGTCACACTTGTTGCACACACTGGTGTATTCCGAATGATAAGGGTTAATATTAAAAATGCTCTGTTGCTGTTTGTCTCAAACTCCAGAGTACATAAAAAAGTCCTTTAATTTCCAGGAAACATTATGTTGATTCTCACATAAATGCCATGATAAACTGTTTTGCTTCAGAAGGACAAAACGTAGCAATGTTTAAAAGATTTCCTCTGTAAAAATCATAATCTAAAGGTTACGGGACAGTGTTCATTCTATTTTACACCATACAATGTTAAAAATGTTAATGCATAAATACACTTAAAGTTGAAAAAAAAAAATGTGAAAAAGAAGTATTCCATGAACTTGACCTTACAGACGCCTAATGTTGTGAAGACACCCATTTTGACTGTAATGCCAGTTTTTGTGTGAGAGGCACCCACTTTATTGGTAGAAACCCATTTTTTCTCCACCTAGTGGCTCTGTTTCTAGAAAATGTCTATTTTATTTTAAGTTATGGGGCTTAGTTATAAGGTGAGTTCTAAACATTCGCATCAATTCCAGAGCCCTAGAATAAATAGAAATATGGGAACCCATTTTCACATAAAATGGTAGGTAACCCACTCTGAGGCTTTTGTCTCCGTGTGTGTGTGTGTGTGTGTGTGTGTGTGTGTGTGTGTGTGTGTGTGTGTGTGTGTGTGTGTCACTGCCACTCTGCCAGTCAATTACAAAAATGACGATTTGTAGCGCGATATAACATGACTGACATTTATCACAACAGTCTGTCGGGAGTCACTGTGGCCGGGCGATTGAAAAGTATACGGCCAGACACCGGTGTCACGCCGACTCCAACCGCCGCTACGCGACCGCCTCAGTAGGGGCTGCCGTTTATGTAGGCCATGCCGGCTGACTGGAAATCAGTTTACGCCGGTGGTTCATGTAATTTGAGGTGCATGCTCTGAACAGACACTGAACTCACATACACAGACTAGAGGGAATGACCGCCGCTGACACAGAAGACGATAGACCGGTTAGACTGTGACAACCCCGACTACAAAATAGCTTCTTTTCACTCTCTTCAGAAATACGCAATTTCCTGGCACGGGCACATGATCCGTTGTCGCTGTCACGAAACGTATATAAAAATAATGAGGTTCATCCAGACGGACGAAACGGTCTGATACTGGTCACCTCACGTGTAACCCGTCAGTTCAGCGCCAGGTTACGCAGACCCTGAATTTATGCAGTCTTCCGTCGCCGGTTAACTTATTCAATACAAAAAAAAAAACAACACCCAAAACAACAACAACAACAAAAATAACTTACAACAAAACTAGATGTCCCAGGAACTTACAAGGATAAAGAAGTGGTGTCAGCAAGAGGTATAGATCCTCATGAGTCCCCGCGAAAGCGGGGGCTCATGAGGATCTATACCTCTTGCGGTTGGGTGAGTGTTCAAATTTTCTAGGCCCTGAACGGGTTAAATTCTGACTGCCAATTTGTATAGCTTGATTAGACTTTCTGTACACAAGTGGGTACGGTACAAACAGGATGACGGCCCAACTCGAGTCCACATAATGCATGGAAATCAACAGATAACAGTGTTACACGCTCACAAACAGAACGCCATCATTGCACTGTATTGTGCCGGTGTTAGCATCTCAATAAAACTCAGTATCAGGACTTGAGCAGCAAACTCTAAACATATTTGACGGCACACTATCGGCTCAGTTACATTATACTATTTAACCTATTTAGCCCCCACGCCGCCCTATACCAGGAGATGGATCGACCAGGCCCTGATAATTCAAGGGTATTAGGCGCCAAGCTAATCTGGCACTACCCTTGAATTATCACGGTCGATCCCTCTCTTGCAACTAATGCATAGTCCACGGTTAGGTGACAGTCCAAAATTTGGGAAAAGCGGCCGCAGTGGGATTACATGGGTTAAAGCGACTTCATACTCAGGCCGCCATGCAACAAAGAGTTAATCGTTCGCAATATGTCCGTTACTGACAAATGTTCTTAGTATGTCTTACAATGACGCAGGATAAAATTGCAAACTTTAACTTATAAACTTATAAACGGGTTGAACGTCGTACAATCAGTGAAAGATTTGTCTGGTCTCCTTCCCCTTTGACGGTACTAACCCATATCATACTGAGGCTAAAAGCTTACAATTTGTACACTGCCATAGGCAAGCTACATTATACTGTGAGTACTTACGGATAAGGATATAGACCAATGGCTTTAGTTCAAGGGTGGTGCCAGAATAGCTTGGCGCCTAGAGGCACCAAGCTACTGATTCTGGCACTAGAACTATTTTAGTCAAAAGGCTTATTTCACACACTGTATTCCGAATGATGAGGGTTAAAAGAGTTCTTCCGTTTTATGCAAGGGGCAGCAGAAGACCTCTGTTACTTCACGTCAGTGTACCTGCTAACATGGATTGTGATAAAAAGAAGGGTAGAACAGTCTTAGTTTAGGAAAGACAACATTGCTAATCCGTTGAAGCAGCCGGATCGCAACATAAAAGAGTGTGCAATACGGCACTGAATAATTTTATAGATACTACCAGTATTGAACTTCTCATACCACATGCCAGAAGACAGTTGTTATCTCGGCCCACACGTTTCTACGTGATTGAAGCTAGAGGCTGTGGAAAAAAAAAAAAAGAAAAAAAAAAAAAGAGCGGAGAATAATACCTCAGAAACTCGAGAAGGCTGCCATGACTAAAGTTACCACATCTAACTTTCTTGGTTTAACACGTTCAGTGCCGTGACTGAAAATCTGAACGACCACCCAACTGCAAGAGGTATAGATTCTCATGAGCGGCTCATGAGGATCTATACCTCTTGCTGACCGACCACCGCTTTTTAAGACGTTAAATCTGTGTTCCTGGGAAAAGCCACGACATGCTGAATTAAGAAAGAATGCAGAAACACAATCTGCGTCAAAGTGGCACTAAACGGGTTAATTGTCCAAAAAACAACAACCGAACCACAAATACTTGTACTACGCACTTGAGTTGATGGTGACAGACTGCCTTTTCAGTCCGCACGCTTCGACACACTCACTTCAACAAGTTACCCCACTGACAGAGCAACAGCCGCTCTTCGGGAAGAGGCGACTGTAACTGGCCCGCGGAACCGTGTCGCCGACCCGAGAACTCAGTAGTAAACCTTTCTGTTCACTCCGCCCACTGTTCAGTTCACGGTACTTCGCCGTCCGTTCAACCGAACAACAAAGTCGGTACACCGGAACTAGGGCCCATGTTATCCCACCGTGAATTTAGTACAGCTGAGTGAAAAACGATGAAAGGAAAACTGGAAATAGAGGTTGAAAACCCTTTCAATTAGATACATGGAACACGACGTTTCGGATCAAAGTTCCTTATTCTGGGTGTTAGTTCATCTTATGATAAGTTAGTCAATACTAGTTTTCCTTTGAGTATTTTAATATACATACCGGCATACACGGTATTACTGCAGTGATCTCTCTCGAATCATATGCGGCGCAACGCATGGCCCTTGTCATTTCGGTAGTGGCATCGAGGAAGTTAACCTGTCGCTGCATGCGACTGCCGGATCTTTAGCCGGCCTTTGGGTGTCGGTTGTGGTCAATTTTGTCGCGTTGCCATTCCTGCATGAATCAATGCGACATTGAAAAACCGCTACCGACACCCAAAGGGTTAACAGTGACAGTGCAATGCTCGCCTCATAGCGCACTGATGAACTGTAGTCTATGTGATATTACATATTGCCTGTACACACCGCCAACACGGTGACAGAAAGACTGAACTCAAAGAAAACAAGGACTATATCACCTTTCCGTTCGCAACGTTGCAGTGACACACCCAACCGCTGTACTTGTTACAATGATATTGCTGGGGGCGGTGAACTGCGGAGAACAGCGGTCTCACAGTCCCGGGGCTAATTAGATAATTAATTATACGTGCCCCTTCTCGGGTTAGCTGAAAAAGCCGGCAGGGCGGCTCTGCCTGGAGTAGTGTCAGTATAGCCCCGACAATCACTGCACTGGATTCAAGTCCCTGACGGAGGTGAAGATAGTTTACCAACGGCCGTACACCCAACACATCTTGCACTCGATCGGCTCCGCTAAACTGACACAGCGACTGACACACCTCAGTGACTTGCCGCAGCTCCTTCAGTGTGAAAGAAAGAGTGAATGATTATCTGCAGACTGGCCGCTCAGTTTTCCCACAGCAAACGCACGACACCAAACAATGGTCTGCCCGGCCCAAACGGATAAATACCGTCTTGGCATTGCGGCGTAACAGCTATAGTACACATGTGCGAAATAGCAAGCAGACTCCTGGCATATTAGCACTAGGCTGATGTATGTCAGTGTGCGGGTCTGCGATTTTGGACCCTACGGCTTTCAGCCGTAAGGTCCAAAATCACTGACCAGCACACACATCCGTATAGGTTAGCACTCGAAGGGTGCACATCATAAGAAGAATGACGAGTTGCACTAGTTGCAGACGTATGTACGTACCTAATCAGTCCCGCTCGGCCATGTCTGTGTCAGGCCTAGTCTCTGCTCAGGGTAATGGGTGAGTGTACAGGCGTACGCGTACTTTCCCCCTGTTGTTGTGATGGGTGTAGCTATTCTGAGCTGGAATGTGAAGTCGGCTTTATGTTACACAGCACACACGTACACGCACCTCTGGGGCTGCTCAGGTAGGCTACGCGCGCGATGACTGATCTGTAACGGCGGATTACCTCAGTCAAGTCAGGGGTGGTATATATATATATATATATATATATATATATATATATATATATATATATATATATATATATATATATATATATATATATATATATATATATATATATATATGTGTGTGTGTGTGTGTGTGTGTTACTGTGTCTGTCTGTCTGCCTGTGTCAGTGCAGTGTCAGTGTGAAAGGTGTGTCCGTGATCGTGTGTGTGTGCCGGTGTGTGTGTGTGTGTGTGTGTGTGTGTGTGTTGTGTGTGTCAGTGTCGTGTGTGTGTGTGTGTGTGTGTGTGTGATAGTCTATATTCAGTGTATTTTCAAAGGGGGCCTATCCGTGTCAGTCCATCTTCTGATTGATGTATGACGACATGAACTTGGTCACTGAGCTGACGGGGGCTTGGTCATAGACACTCAGTTTGTCACTCGTCAGGGGCGGATAGGGGGGGGGGCAGGGGTTCCGGACCCCCTCCCCCCCACCCACTTCGAGGTTGAAGGTCCCCCCCCCCCCCAAGAAAGTTGGAAGCGGCCCTCAACAACCCCCCCCCCCCCACCCCCTGCTCGTCGTGTCCTTCACTTCCATCGTCTGTGTCGGACGATGATCATTTCAGCGGTGTGGAAAAGATTCCGCCGACCCGCTAGTCGACAGTGCCGGCCCCTACATAAGTCCCAAAACAGAGGTAATCGAACAGTAAGATCTTCAGTGTGTGGTCGGCATCCACACATCGTCTCCGTCATTTGGACTCAGCCACGCACGCCAGCACACACACACACACACACACACACACACACACACACACACACACACACACACACACACACACACACACACACTGTGGCGCGCTCCGGCGCTGACATACACACACTGCAAATCGGACAAATTCTCCCTCTCATGAGTCCCTCCTTCGCAAACTGGTACCAGCCGGCGATTACAGGCACGTAAGAAATTACTACGCGGAGACGTAATTCGTTGCAACGAGGACTAATTATAATTACTACTACTAGTAGTGATAACAGCCAGTCGCTGCAGTATCGGTACATGTGACAGTTACAACTACGTAGGACCTAGGAGGTAGTTCGGACCACTGATCAGAGCCGGCCGGGTTTTTATCAAGCGGGGGTATCAAGCGGCCATGACAGGTGCTTTCAGAGCAAAGTGAGTA